>JAWNNI010000211.1:262500-485901 GCA_035043065.1 Hirtodrosophila confusa | reverse complement strand
CAAGTAAGAATGTTATAGTCGAGTATACCCGACTACGTAACTCCCTGTACCCAGGTCTAAAACATTCAATCGCAAATTTATCAAAATCGGAACTCGATGACGAACGATGACGATGACGAACGACGGTAGAGTGAAAGAAATACTAGCAGCACAATGAAGAGATGAGCGAGACTGATCGAGGAGCTGATACTTATCGATATTTTATCGAAGAGGCCAATTGGCTGCGCGCCAACAGTCAATTTTTGAATTTTGATGCATAGTCTGCACTATGCAGAGCATTGATAACAATATGTTTCAAGAAAATAAAGTCATGCAGATGGCGCATGTCTCACAAAGAAAAATGTCAAGCAGATCAGGTGCTTAAAATTTATCGTATGGTTTGCGTACCGATAAGCAATTATGAAACCATATGGGCTTGTGTTGCTTAAAAGCGACATGTGCATCAGCTGATGCCGTGTGTTTTGGTATGTCGTGACGTCACGAGTACAAGACCCGCTGCACTTTCGCGCTCGCTCGCACACATGGTTAAGCCTTAAGTACTTAATAGAAAATGCACGCGCTTCGCGCTCGCTCGCCCATATGTACATACATACATATGCTGAAGCCTTCATGTTGCTGCTTGCCAAGCCTGCAGTACTGAATCTTGTTTGTTGAATAACTTCCTTGTTTATTATCCGATTGATTTGAAATTTGGACAGAAAATTAAGAGTGACTTAAGTAATATACATGTCGAATTCTAAAGCTATATCTTTAAAAGTGTGGCTGTAAAACGTTTTTATCGAATTGCGGGGGAACGGGGGAAGATATCTAAGATCGGAAACAAACTTGATCTGCGTATGGTATACAGGAAGCTACATTCCAAATTTGGTGTCTCTAGCTATTATAGTTGCTGAGATCGACGCGTTCATCCGGACAGACGGACAGACGGACAGACGGACAGACGGACAGACAGACGGACATGGCCAAATCGAAATCTCTTTTGATACTGATCAAGAATATATATACTTTATAGGGTCGGAGATGTCTCCTTCTGCCTGTTACATACTTTTGCACAAATCCAATACCCCCTTTTTACCCATTTTATGGGTACAGGGAGTAATAAGTATTGTTCATTTTCAAATAATTCATTCGTTGTATTCTTTTATATTCCTTGGCAAATAAATGGCACTGTAATTATATACATTTTTACTCCCTGTACCCATAAAATGGGTAAAAAGGGGGTATTGGATTTGTGCAAAAGTATGTAACAGGCAGAAGGAGACATCTCCGACCCTATAAAGTATATATATTCTTGATCAGTATCAAAGAGATTTCGATTTGGCCATGTCCGTCTGTCTGTCCGTCTGTCCGTCTGTCCGGATGAACGCGTCGATCTCAGCAACTACAAGAGCTAGAGACACCAAATTTGGAATGTAGGTTCCTGTATACCATACGCAGATCAAGTTTGTTTCATATTTCAGATATCTCCCCGTTCCCCCGCAAATCGATTAAAACCGTTTTACAGTAACAATTTTCAAGATACTGCTTTAAGATTTGACATGTACAATACTTTAGTGTTTCTTAATCTACTGTCCAAATTTCAAGTCGATCGGATAATAAACACGGAAGTTATTCACGAAAGAAGATTCAGTAATGCAGCGAGAGGGGGAAGGAGAAGCACAGCCACCAATTAAAATGCCTCGCTTGAGCTGTCGTTTTTGCCGCCTGTGTGTGTGCGTCTTTGTGTATGTGTGTGTGTATGGGTAAGTGGACTTAGATGTGATTGGATGTTTTAGACCTGGGTACAGGGAGTTTCGTAGTCGGGTATACTCGACTATAGGCTTTGACGTATCTCGTCCACCACTTAAGAAAACCCAAAACCCTAGAAAAACCAACTGGGGTAAATACATGCGACTACTTAGGAAAAACCTGGCTCAAACCCCGCCCCTTATTCCGAAAAATGCAGCAGAGGTAGACTCCTTGGTCGACACCCTAACAAAGGTTTGTAACGACGCCCTGGACAAATCTTGCCCAAAAATAACCCCCAAAGAATCCTTCAAGCCATCATGGTGGTCCTCAGATCTCGATACACTCAAAACAAAGTGCAGGAGAACTTTTAATCATGCAAAAAGTACTACACTTGACACTACCTGGGCCCAGTACAAGAACGAGCTAAATAGTTACAAAAAAGCTTTAAGAAAGGCAAAGAGGGCCTCGTGGGCCAATTTTTGCAGTACTATTGAATCCACCTCTGACGCATCACGTTTAAGGAAGATTCTAGCCTCCTCCCCAACCCCCCCAGGGCTTCTACAAAGGGACGACGGATCGTGGACAGAATCCAGTTCGCCAACACTCGAACTTCTACTAAATACCCACTTTCCAGGGTGTTCTCAAGCACCGCGACCAGCGACACAAAGCTATCATAGCCGAACAAACATGACTAACGTAATAATAACCGATCGCAAAATTGGGTGGGCAATCAGCACCTTCAAGCCCTTTAAATCACCGGGTCCAGACAACATTTACCCAGCTCAACTCCAACATAGCCTCAGCTACATCATAGCGTGGCTTCGTAGCATCTTCACAGGATGTCTTACGACAAACCATATTCCTCTAGCATGGAGGGAAACGAAAGTAGTCTTTATACCCAAGGCAGGAAAACCTTCCCACGTCAAACCGAATGATTTCAGACCAATCAGTCTTTCCTCCTTTCTCTTAAAAACCCTCGAAAGGATTTTAGATGTACATCTTAGAAACTTCATTAACCCCTCCCTACTTTCGCGTACACAGCACGCATACACCAAGGGCATGTCTACCGAGACAGCTCTGCACTCTTTGGTCTCTCGCATCGAGAGATCGCTCAGTGTCAAAGAATACAGCCTGGTGACCTTCCTAGACATAGAAGGAGCTTTTAACAACATTCTTCCAGTAGCTATCACCTCCGCACTGACGAGTCTGGGGGTTGAGGACCCCCTGGTAGAGCTCATAGGACTGCTGCTCACCAGCAGGACAGTGAGCTCATGCTTAGGAGAGTCCTCGATCAGTAGGTGCGTCAGTAGAGGCACTCCTCAGGGAGGTGTCCTATCTCCACTTCTATGGGTACTGGCGATAAACCAACTGCTATGTACGCTGGAGGAGGAGGGGCATGTGGCGGTAGCCTACGCGGATGATGTTGCAATCCTAACCCAAGGTAAATTTCCGCAAACCCTCTGCGACAGAATGCAATCAGCACTCAATACTTTAGTAAAATGGACCAAAACCTGTGGACTAGGCGTGAATCCGAGCAAGACAGAGCTCGTTCTTTTCACTAGGAAATATAAGCCCCCGAGTTTAAACCTCCCTAGAATCAATAACACGATTCTTACCCAGAGCTCTCAGGCGAAGTACTTAGGTGTAGTACTGGATAGCAAACTACACTGGAAAGAAAATATAAAGCAGAGGGTATGCAAGGCAACCACTGCTCTTTTTGCTTGCAAGAAGGCCATTGGTACCAGATGGGGCTTCTCTCCACGCATAGTCCACTGGCTGTACACAGCAGTCATCCGACCCATCCTACTTTATGGAGTGCTAGTGTGGTGGCCCGCACTTGATCTACCATCCAACCTCAAAACAATCCATAAAGTTCAAAGATGTGCAGAAATCTGCATCAGCGGTGCCCTACGCACCACTCCTACCGAAGCCCTGAACATCATGCTTCATCTAATACCGCTGGATCTACTGTCCAAAGAATTAGTTAGAAACTCAGCCATTAGACTCAGGGAATCCAACAACTGGACGACAGGCACCACGGGGCATACCGTAGTTCTTAAGTCCATACCTCGGATTCCCCCCTTTACAGACTATTGCACACCTAAACTGACTTTCGACAAGTTATACAGAGTGTGCATTCCTAGCCGTTTAGACTAGGAAAAGCCGGTTCAACATGTACCAGGCTCGATCAGAATCTTCACTGATGGGTCGAAGCTGGAAGAACGTGTGGGCGGCGGTGTATATTCCCCCGATTTAGGAATCAGAACCAGTTTCCGTCTTCCCGACCACTGTAGCGTGTATCAGGCAGAGGTGAGGGCCATCCAGGAAGCCACCCTCTGCCTGCACACGCTTTACATCAGTGCAGGGAATATCTACATCTACTCAGACAGTCAAGCCGCCTTAAAGGCGCTTGATTCATGCACCAACAACGCAGTCTCACTCACTGAGTGTCGCCAATCTCTAAACGAGATAGCCCAACAGCTCAGTATCAACCTCGTATGGGTGCCTGGACACCGTAATATAGAAGGAAACGAATTGGCAGATGAACTGGCCAGGCAAGGCACCAACGATATACTCCTCGCTGAGAGGAGCAGCGTCGGCATGCCTCTGTCCACATTCAGGCTGCTTAGTAAGGAGTACACCAGGCGTCTAACCGCCGAACGCTGGAGTAATCTCACTACATGCACGGTCTCCAAACTCACTTGGCCTACCCTTGACACAAAGCGCACATCTGCTTTGATCAAACATAGGAGATCCCACATCTCGACAATAATAGGGGCTCTCACAGGCCACTGCCTTATAGGGACTCACGCTAACAGACTGGGAGTACCACACCATGACTTTTGCAGAAGTTGTGGTATTGTAGAAGAAATAGAGAGCGTAGAACATCTGCTCTGTCACTGTCCTGCACTCAGCAGGAGAAGGTTCCAGCACTTGGGACACTACAGTTTTGATACCCTATCGGACGTATCCGAGGTTGGGATTTACAGTATCCTTAAATTCTTAAAATCATCAAATTGGTTTAAGGGGGAATAAAATGTTTAAAAGACATTATGTGGTATCACAAGGGGCCAATTCCTGGCCCAAGTGTGGAGTGGGTCTCTGCTCCAGCCACCGCAACCTAACCTAACCTAAAGTAATGCTACTTCGCTTTCTACACTTAGAACTTTACTCTTACGTGATGTATGTTATCCTTGGGGACTTTTTTGTGTAATGTTACTTTTGTATTTGCATGTCCGCGATCTTTCGCTACTGTACGTTATGCGGCCCGCCCCTCGTTCGATTTGGCGGAAGGTGGGTTGCATTTTTGCTTGGGTCCGCGCGTTAACAAGCCCATGCTTGGTGTCGTTATGTCACTTGTATGAACTGTTCGTTAGTACATCTATACAATACATACGTCCAGAAACACATTTTTCAATTATTGACTAGCTGTTATTACACAGTGCTGCCGGTGAAGTGTTTTTATTAAAATTATGTTTTGGTGTGTTTCAATATGCGCACACATATATAAATATACTACCTTATACTCGCGGCGTTGCTCGCATTTCCTAACTATATTTAATTAAATTTCATTAAATTTCAATTTTTATTATTATAGCTGAACATACCCCGGCCTTTCCCGGCGAAATATTTAGATAATTTTACTACTTTGGTCAACCGTAAGAAATACACAAAAATAGAGTATCACATTTTTCCCTCCCGTGGAAACAAAATAGTTGAGTCAAATAAAGAATGATTTGTTGTGTAGGGCTGTGACAATGACTTTGAAGCCGATCTAACTAAACAAATAATATCACTCATTTGTCTTTGACCCCCATTTCTGGGCGTAGTTCTTTAAAATATTTTTGATGAACTTATAAGAATAATACCATTAACCATAGAATATACATACATAGTTAATGATAATACTAACAACCAGAAAATGGCGGAAGGGTGCTAAAAATTCTATAATAATCTCAAGTGAAAACTTTTAAAACATCTTCGGGTGCCGAAGCTATATGCCCTGGCAGCAATTAATTTGTATACAAGACTTACTTGTCGTCTGATTGTTCCTATGGAAGACATGTGGTCCGATTTTGATCAAATTATAGGAAACTATTTGAAGTATAATAAAACTCTACCTTAGTTTGCATGTAATATTTGTATAAACAAAAATTGTTCATTCAAAAACAAATTTTTTACCCGATCCTATGGCAGCTATGTGATATAGTAGTCCGATTTTGACCAAATTATAGGAAACTTTTTGAAGTATTATAAAACTCTCATTTTGATTGGATGAAATATTTGTATAAACAAAAAGTTTGATATTTATTCGGACGTTGATGTACTAAACGGGCAGTACATTCAAGTGGCCCAAACGACACCAAGCACGGGCTTGTTAACGCGTGGACCCAGGCAAAATGCAAACCCAGCCCCCGCCCAACCGACCGAGCGGCGCGCCGCCTAACGTGTGGTAACGAAGATCGCGGAACAGATAAATAAGAACAAACTACATACAATAGATGCAATAAATACAAAAGACAAGAAACTAGATTGCACAGATAACATAAAAGTTAAGTTCTGAGTAAGGAAATAGAACAAGCATTATAATTAGAACATATGATACGAAAGGGGTTATGGATAGCATAGTTAGTATTACAAGATTACAGACTAAGAGGAAGAAAGTTTCTAGAATTTCTGATCGGTACTGCAAAACTAATCTGGCTGATTAATTCAGAAGAATCAATGTCTCCTTTAATTAATTTGTGTAAGAAAATTACACCAAGCATGGTTCTACGATCAGAAAGAGAAGGAAGATTTATTACTAAAGGTCTACTACGATAAGAAGGCAAGTGAGTATTAGGATTCCAGTTAAGGCCCCGGAGTGCAAAGAGAAGAAATTGTTTTTGTACTTATTCTATTCTATCCTGTACTTTGTACTGGAGACATCAAATACAAGACCCATATTCAAGAATAGGGCGAACAAGAGAAGTATAAAGAGTTTTAGTAATGTAGGGATCGTTAAATTCTTTACACCAACGCTTAATGAAACCCAGGACACCAAATGCACGATTAACGGTAGAAAAGATGTTTGTCAAACTTAAGCTTGGAATCTAAAAGGATACCTAAATCATCAATCGACTCAATTCGAACAAGCGGCTTACCATTAAGAATAGAATTGTTAAAAGGGCATTCGCCTGTAAAAGGACATTACGTTACATTTACCACAATTAAGATTTAATAAATTTACCCGACACCAGGCTTGTAACCTGTCAAGATCAGTTTGCAACCTTTGACCAGATAAGAAATCAGTAGATGACAGACAAAGCCTAACATCATCGGCATACATCAGCACCCGAGAGTGATTTACAACAGAAGGAAGGTCATTTATTAACAGAGTAAATAATAAAGGCCCAAGATGACTTCCTTATGGTACTCCGGAAGTAACTTGAACAGACTTAGAGACAAAGCCTTTGAAATAAACCTTTTGGGTACTAAGAGTTAAATAATTGGAGATCCAAAGAATTAAGTTCTTTGGAAATCCCAGAAGATGAAGTTTGTGAAGTAAAAGAGAATGATTAACAGAGTATATAACATCTGTTTGCATTTTGGTTTGAAATCCCTTTATGACAAGAGAAGTGAATTCCAATCGGTTAGTGGATCTATATTTCACGAACCCGTGCTGGCAAGGTGAAATTATGGATCTACATAAATATTGAAGTTGAGAAGTTATTAATTTCTCAAAAATATTAGGAATAGCAGACAATTTAGAAATACCTCTATAGTTTTCAACATTAGACTTGTTTCCTTTTTTATGGATTGGAATTATAAATGATTCTTTCCAAATAATGGGGAAAGAGCACAACTCCACGGACAGTTTAAAAAGAAGAAATAATGGCTTAAAAATACCTTCAGCACAGTACTTGAGCACGCAGCCTGATACTCCATCAGGTCCCGGTGAAAATACGGGCTTAATGGCTTTTAGATCACGTAGAAGCGAACTTTCAGTGATTAAAGGCCCGAAAATGCAATTGGAGTTATTTACATGATAAGGATAAGGCGAAACCAATTGATAAGGCTGTGAACTATAAGTCGTTTGAAAAAATTTGGCAAAAAGATCAGCGATAGCCGGATCGGAGTCAGCTGTCTTCTTTTTTTTTCGAAAAATACAGTTGATGGAAGTGTTAATGACCTACGCTTCGCATTAACGAAGTTATAAAACCTTTTAGGATCCCTCTGAAACTGTAATCTACAGCTCCTGAGGTAGTTGTTATAACAGTGTAAATTAAGTGCAGAGAAGTTAGATCGATCAATCAAATAACGAGAGAAATCCGAGTGAATTTAAGGTAGAATAAATATAAATTGGATTGTTGGATATAGGTTCAGTACGGGAGACACAATAGAATGAGGAATCCAAGACAAAAACAAGATCATGCATTCTATTTGAAGAATTTGGGATATCATTGATTTGACACAATGACATCCCAAATAAACTTTCAATAAAATCGTGCTGAAAGGTGGGAGTCAACACGCTAGAATCCGGACTTGAAATCCAGATAGTTCCGGCGATATTAAAGTCACCAAGAACTACAAGAAAATCACGATAGCAGAAGCATGCAAAGAATATAAGGAAATATCAGAAGAAGGTGGAATATAAGAACAAGTAATTTAAAAGCAAGTACTGGAAATACACAATTTTATAGCAACAAATTCAATATCTATACAATTATCAATTATTACAAGCTCCGATGATAAATCAGCGTCAACAGCAATAAGAACACCACCACCACGACGAGGGGTGCGATCTTTTCTATAAATGGAGAATTTGTTAGACAGGATTTCAGAATTAAGGATGTCGGGCCTTAGCCATGTTTCAGAATTTTAGATAAAGATTACTAAGTTTACTACAAAGACCTCTTACATTCTGATAGCCAAGTGAGAGGGAGGATATAAGTTTTTTGAACTATCAGATACTACAAGAGGTGGGTTAGAACTACCACCGGAAGAAGGAAGTGAAGTCGGAGGACGATTTTTCTTTTTACCGTATATTCCTTAATAACTAAGTGGTCAGGCCACTGAAATATTCTGCCGGAACACTTATTTTAAATGACGAAATTTCCCGAGAATACGTAAATTTGAATTTTTCCACCGTAATGTGGGCTTTAGATTTGGCCTGTATAAAGGCCTTCACATCATCAGATGTAGTATCAGGGGCAAGCCTAGAAACAAAAATTTGTTTCCGTGGTGGAATACCTATAAGGGTCTTCTAAGTAACCAAAGCAGTTGCATCCAATGGAGCCACAGCATTGGTTGTTAGACCAGTTGATTCGACCGGTATATTATCACTGGTCTGTTGATCTGGATCAACAGTGTTAATAGCCAGGGAATCAGAATGCTCTACGGGGTCATCAAGGAACATTATCCATGGGTACGATGCAATTATCGTCACTTCTGATTATTGAATTATGAGGAAAGGGGGACGATAAATTTATCAATTCTAACTGTTTATTGTTGTTGTTATGTAGTGGAAGCGGTGTGTTGTGTAGTGTTGCGGATGTAGTGGAAGCATGTGTGGGGAGCTGCAGTTCATTGGGGCCAATAGATAGCCCAAAATTAGCCTTCTTCCGTTTTGGAGACTAATTCAAAAGTTTCATACTTTTGAATTCGTTCTCAAAGTCGGAAAAGGCATCGAACAGTTTTTTAAACAGCCCGAATATGTCACCAAAGCCTTTTTAGTCTGCCTCATGAAACCCATGATGTCCCTTTCAACATCCCTACAGGATACACATGTCCACTTAAGGCGAGATTTTGACTCAATCTGGTCCACAATTCTGCCGTTTAGGCCAGCACATTTTTCGTGTGACACATTATCACACAGCCAGCAGCAAACAAAGCCCATCTTAGAGTTTGCTCTAACCTGGCAATTATTATTATAACAGAGAATACTTGCAAAAAGGAATTAAAATTTAAGAAAAGAGAATATAAAAAAGATATCGAGATCGAAATTCACAAACGGAATGCTAACAGAAAATACCGCGACCAACACCAACAACACAACTAATGCAAGCGCGGGAGAGAGATAAAAAGAGAGCGAAGTGAGTAAGCGCAAAAACAAAATATATGCAGACAGCGATGCAATTGCAAAATCAAACAGAATGCTGGGTTGCAGTTTGTTGTAGTGTTTAGGCACAAAATATTTTAAACACACAAATAGAGCACAAAGAATTATAATTATAGTCCAACACAGGTGTTTAACACAACCGAATGTATAACACAAGTCACAAATATGAAAATTGCAATTCAATAATTGCTAAGAACGAGGAAAAAATAATTAATTGCGAGGCGCAAGAAAAAAATACGTCCGTTTGCGAAAGCGAAGCAACGACAATACCGACACTAGAGTGAAATAGTGGTCCGATTTTGACCAAATTTGGCCGGATTGTAAAAACCATCTAGAGACTCGGCTTGGGAATGTTTGGTAAGGATACATCAATAAACAAAAAGTTTTTCATACAAAAACATATTTGTCAACCGATCATTCCTATGGCAGCTATATGTTATAGTGGTCTGATCCGGCCGGTTCTGACATATGTACTGCCTGCAGCAAAAAGAAGGGTCTGTGCCAAGTTTCATTACGATAACTTTAAAACTGAGAGACTAGTTTGCATAGAAACAGACGGACAGATGGACATGGCTATATCGACTCGGCTATTCATGCTGATTCAGAATATATATACTTTCTTGGTTCGCAAATGTCTCCTTCGGTCCATTCCACATTTCGAGACAAAATTATAATACCCTGCTATGGTATAATAATGTTATTGTGTAGTAAATCAGCCCAGCAGCATTCGCATTATATTAACTAAAAAGGTACATAATTAATTAATAAACTTAAATGATTAAAATTAACCATATCGTAGTACCATTAATTACTGAATACACATAGATACGTCAAAGTGCGATTTTTCTGAGGCCAAATGTTTTGCTGACCGCACAACCCCAGACTCTTCGGCAAAAAAGCCGAACTCCCACAACCCCAGTCGGGTTGCCAGCTCGGCAAAAAAATAAGCCGAGCTACTTACGCCTCTGCTCCGAACAAATATTTAGTCTTGGATCGTGGGTTCAAGTATGCACATGAGCTTGCTTCTTAGTAAGCGTGATCAATGAAAAAATGCAACAGCGCATGGCAATATGAAATCTGAATTCAGAAATGGAAATGGAAATGGAAGCGACCAAGCGCACAACACATGCCCTGTTATATGCACATAGTTTGATTTTGTCGGCATCATGTGCTGTGGCGGTGTGGATAGAGTGCTTGTTTGAAAAGTGGCTTTTTGCAGGTTCAATCCCCAGTTGATCCATTTTTTTGATAATGGGAAGCAATATTTATTTTTTATTTTCTTTTGATTTTCTAATATATTTTAAATGTTATTATTATTTTTTTAGACCAGCTATTATCTAATAATCTTACAATTCTTAGCTTGCTTAGGTGGTTTCTCAGTCTACAGTCCCCGTCAGAAGGCCGGTGACTATTCTAAGTGAATTCTTCCCCAATGGTATTAGTTGCTTGAATCTTTTAAGATCATAGTTTCCTAAGAATGACTTGGCCTGTCTTAGACCTGGTGTATTTCTCCAGCTTGACTGCCTTCTATTGTCCTCTTCTATCCTAAGATGTTCTCTTATTGTGTGTCTTCCTATGCCACAGAACGGATCTGGGCCTACCAGAGGTTTTCCTGCTCCTAACTTAGCCAGTTCATCAGCTGCTTCGTTCCCGGGTATATCTTTGTGCCCTGGGATCCATCTGAGGGCAAGCCTGTTTCTCCTGCCTAGTTGGTTCAATTTCGTTCGCACTTCTCGAACCAACTTCGATGAGATTTTTGGGCTACTTAAAGCGCTAATTGCTGCTTGGCTATCAGAGAGTATGGCTATGCTTCTGTTCCGATAGTTTCGTAGGATGTTGAATTCTTCACATCTCCCGATGGCGCATACCTCAGCTTGGAAGATGCTGGTGTATCTGCCTAAAGGTTCGTGGTATTTAATCCGAGGGCCTACCACCCCAAGGCCCGTGCCTTGGTTTGTTAGGGATCCGTCAGTATACCACGTGATTGTGTGATTATCCATGGGATGTACGTCCTCTAGCGACGTCCAGTTCTTTTTTTTACAAAGATGAACTTCGAAGTGACGCTCGAAGAGTAGCTCGGCGGTCATTTCATCCCTCGGTTGCATGAGTAGGGGGAGTTCTCTTTCTAATCTGTTAGCATCTTCCCTGCTAATACCATTCTTACCCACTCCCATGGATGATATTCTGAGAAGGGTTGCCTTTCGTTGGAGTTCAATCGTGTGATTGAGTGGAGATAGCTCCATTAAGACTTCTAGGGCCGCTGTCGGACAGGTGCGCATTGCTCCTGTCATGCAGACGCAGGCCATTCTCTGCAGTCTTTGTAGCTGCTTCTGCACGGTGACGAGCTGTGCTCTGTCCCCCCAGGCGATGACCCCATATGTGATCATCGGCCTAACTATCATAAGATATAGCCATCTTATTATATGGGGCGCTGTGCCCCACGATTTTCCGGCTATATTTCTGCAGGTATATAGTGCCCTAGAGCACTTATCCATTGTATTCTTTACATGTGATGCAAAGTTCAATTTGATATCAAGGGTAACTCCTAGGTCCTTAACCTCCCTGCTGGTTACTAAGGTAGTTCATGCTAGTACTATTTGCTTCATCCTCTGCAATTTGTACCTTCTTGTGAAGGGGACTACGACTGTTTTGGAAGGGTTCAGGTTGAGACCAACCTCCTTACACTAGTCGTATGTCGTCCTTAATCCTAGTTGGATTATATCGCAGAGTGACTCCTCAAACTTGCCTTGGGCTATGATAACAATATCACCGGCGTACCCTTGGCATTGTACACCTTTGCTAGAGAGCCTATCCAGTAGCTCATCTACTAGTATGCTCCATAGCAAGGGAGACAATACGCCCCCTTGGGGACACCCTCTCTTGGTTGTGACTGTAACAGTGCTATCCCCCACTGTTGCTGTGGCCTGTCTGGTTCTAAGCAGTGAATGAATCCATCTGCTAATTACCGCACCTACCGCCTTCCTACACAAAGATGCCTGGACAGCGTCATGAGACGCATTGTCGAAGGCACTCTCTATATCTAGGAAAGGCGCAGATAGCCACTTCCTTGGTATCAACTATGGTACGTGGCCTGGGTTGAACGACAAGTTCGACGCAGTCATCCACAATAGGGGTACTCCCCGTGAAGTGCGTTTCGAACAGTAGTGCCAATTTCTCCATGTTATTGGAGGTGAAGGAGTCATCTTTCATCTTCAGGGTCATATTGGCTTCAGGCGCCCGATTTGAGAGCACTTCGTGCAGTCGGGCGCCCTCATTCACACTTTCTATGGATTCACAGAAGTCTCTGTAGTTCTTCCGTTTAGCTTTCCTTAACTCCTTGTTGTAGGAGGTAAGACTCTGACGGTAAAGGTCCCAGGTGTCATCCCTCTTCGCTCTATTGAAGAGTTGACGGGTGGTTTTTCGAGGCGATCGTTCCACCATGGGGCGTCTGTTTCCCTACGTTGTCTACCCAGGGGACAGCTACTTTCAAAGGCATATAATATGCTACTATTGAGACTATTAACATACCTCTCAAGCTCCAATGGGTGTTTGGGTATACCAGTCACGTCCCTGGTTACCTCGAGAGATAGGTTTCTCTTGTAAAGTTCCCAGTTCGTTTTCCTAGGATTACTAGGATTACTAGCTGTGCTAGTATCCATATTCGCCTTAAGGTTGAATAGGATTGTTCTGTGGTCTGACATGGACTCCTCTGGTGATACATGCCAGTCCCGTATGTGTGGCTTGAGGGACGGGCTTATCAGGGTAATGTCCAATACTTCTTCTCTGATCCTAGTTACGAATGTCGGTGAAGATCCAACATTTCCTATCTATAGGTTATATTTGAATATAAAATCCAGTAGGCACTCACCTCTGGGGTTGATATCCTTACTTCCCCACACAATGGGTGTTGGGCCAATGGCTTCATCTTCCACCTTCTTCTTTGGCCTCTTTAGGCCGCTCACGGGGATCGTCCCAAAGCGGAAAAAGAGCTGGTGCCCTCTTTCCACTATTGTGTCCCGTGACATCTCGTCAATCCCTATGACGAAGAGGGCTCCTCCCCCTTCATTCCTCCTGGACAATACCCTCCACGAATCGGTCTCGATCTTGTTCTGGTTCCTCAGCATACTCAACAAGGCATCGGTTGACCGATCCGCGCTTCTCGGACAGAAGACCGTGATGTTATGTGGTGAGGGTATGCCTTCACCTGTTCTTGCGTCACCCTTCCAGGAGTGTGGCCTCGGCACTGCGCTCATTAGAAAATCGGCTGACCCTTTGTCGGTGCAATCGACGACTAGGTGGCCTACACGGAAGTGAATGCCAGTGTAGGAGAGCGCAGTGTCCCATCCTGCAACTTCGATCTCGTCGAGGATGGCCTCCTCTAGCGCGGATAATTCCCTGTGGCTGAGGATTACCTGGGGATAATCCACAGGCAACACAGCCACCTTCACCTTCTTCGCAATCGTCGCGTACAACGCGCGAGGTTGGGTGGGCGCTGTTGGGGGAGGTGCTACTGCTGCTGCAGCAGCTGCCGCTTGGGACGTGCTGGGGTGATCCACAGCCGCTTGCAAAGCCCTAGCGGTTGTTGGCCCTTGCGGCGCCTTCGTGGTGCACGCCCTTTTTGGCGTCCCGGTCGGTGGCGTGAGGCTGCTGTTTGAGCATTTTGGAGCGGGTATTCTGTCTTTCTCCGGCGCTGCCTTCGGCTCCGTAGCCCTTCTTAGGGCCTCTTCCGGAGGGTGTTCCTGCTGGAGATACCTCAGGTACCACTTGACCCGCGAACCACACAAATTGCGTCTGTTCGGGTCATCCAGCCCCCCCGGTTGGCCGCGCGGAGGGAGGAATTCTTTCTTCTTCTGGTGCTGCGTCTGTTGATGCCCCTGTCTGTCGGCTTTCAGCGGCGGTCGCATCGGTCGGGATGGTCCGGTCGAGCTTCCGCGCGCTTCTGCCGACGCAGTGGCCTGCCATGCTTGTTGGCTATGTGCTCCACGCACATGACCCTGCGGTGCCTGCGGCACTCTCCGATTGATCGGAGCTGGATGTGGAGGTTGGTCTACCACTGAGGGCCTCTCCCTATCTAGAAGCCGCTCCTCATAATGTCTTGCGACATCGGCCGCTGGGATATCCTGCGGGGATTTTAAAATATTATTGTTATTCTTTCTCATTGTTCCCACGAGTTGCGGAGAAATATACGGTCCACCCGGGCAGAGATCCGCCATACCCGGGTAAGGCTGGTTAGAACAGGCGGTCGCCACTTGCCTGAGCCCACACGTTCAAGACTGAGCTACTTTTTTAACCCGGGCCCTCAGCCAGGCTGACTCTCGGCACGGTACGGATGACACCTTAGTCCGGCCCGGGATGAGATGTGGGGGATAGGATGGTGGTAGGTAGATAGTGTGGGTGTAGGGGGTTGTGTGAGGCTATGTTTGAAGACGGCGACACAAGCATCTTGTCGGTACGCTAGTTACTGCTAGAGACCCGCTATTTGTCCGGGACTGCTTATTCACGAGGGGTCTCGCTATTCGCAGCTGACCTCGGAAGGCCGTTCGCTATCCGCAACACGCGACCCGCCTGGTAACCTCAGCTAGGCCCCTTCAGAACCATCTCATGAGTTCTTTAGCCCAGATCGTTGGTGTTAGTACTACCCCACTGTGTGTGATGAGCGTTTGCGTCTCCTCTCATAATCAGGTTCGTCCTCGAGCCCGTGCTATGTGGGACCAGGTCACGAAAAGTGAGTGACGGTATGCATCCCTCGGTGTCATGAGGTAGGTAAAAAGAAGCTAGCCTGTAAGAGTTAGCTCCCAGTTCAAGGCTGGCTACCCTGATGTCCCCATCACTGAACTGGGAGAGTAGAATAGCATTGTTACGTTTTTTGATTAATAAGCAGGTTCTTATTTTACCCTCACCGGTACTCTGAAATAGGGTGTATTTGGGAGTCCGCAAGCCACAGACTCTGTCAACAGCAATACATGGCCATGACCAACACCACATCCACCACGACAGGTGCTAGGCGCAGTAGAAGCGCTGCAGAGGCTGCCCTACTGTGATGCAGATTTATTTGGAGTATCTGCATCAAGTAGCACAGCACTCCTCTCCGTAATAGTACGGTCCGCTTCATCGGCCGCGGTTTCGACAAGAAGCTCCTTCTCCGTGTGCGGCCCAGTGTGCCACCGTAATCTGAGCCCGAGGAGATGTAGCCGCCGATGCTGCCTTGTGGGGCAACAACTTCGGTTTCCATCTCCTCGGTTTCGCTCGATGGGTCCACCGATTCCGCGTCAAAACAATTGGCCAGTTCCGCCTGCGCTCCAGCGTTGGATTTCTAAATCTTAACGCCCACCATGCCAAAAGAATAGTAGATGCTACCGCCGTTAGTCTCCAAGTGCTTCAAACTTTCGTTGTCAATTTGGAAGACAACCTGCATCGAGGCGCGATTTGTCTTCTCTACTTTCAGGACCCGCCAGTTGGTGGCAGGCATGTCCGGGTTGCACAGCCTTGCCATCTCGAGGATCTTCGCCGGCTCCGAGGATTCGCACGGAAGCCAAGCTCTTGCCCTAGAACTGGAGGGCATGTCCTTGGCATCCACTTCTGCGAGTTGCGCCTCCCTTAGCTTACCTACTGCAGCTTTATACAGCTGCGCCGACTTCTCGTCTCCACATGCGATCAGCTTGATGGTTTTTTAGAACCATCCTGCATCTTCACATATCGATGGTGGGCCTGGTGTTTCGCGCAAAATTTTAAGGCAGACTGGTGCTAAATCCACCCGCACCCAGCGCCACTGGTGTCGTGGAATCCGGCCTTCTTGACAATTCTTGTCGATGACCCCCATTAGGATCTTATCCTTCTCCACCTCTGCGAAGGATCACAACAATGGAGCTTGGGTTCGCGCTCTTTTGGCCGTGGTGTTCGGCTCCTCCATGGAGCGATCTCGCTTGGTTGCGGTTTGTTGCGCGGGATCCTCCAGTTTAAATTGGGCAAGACAGCCTTTGCCCTCTCCAGATCCTGTTCGATCTTGGCAAAGTCTTCTGCCGACGCCTGCTCCCTGGTGATCGGAGCGGTTGCGTTGCTCGTCAGAATCCGTTTAGCCGTCCGTTTGTCATTCGGACGGGCTTAAGACGGTTCCGGTCGAGTGAATTCGGCCGCCCTTTTGCTCACCACTGTATCAACACCCGTTTTGCTGCCAACTAACGTTTTAATGGGATTGGTGGCTATGTTGGAGCAGCCCGGGGTGGACACAGCAGGATTTTGGTCCATAGTGCCGCTTGTCACAGCACTCTTCACCGTCGCCGTTTCCGTCTTCCAACCAGCTGACACGCCAGAGACCGGGGCCTGCTGGTGGCTTTAATGCCGGTAGAAGACAGGCGTGCTCATTCGGGTCGGAGCACTCTTTTTACCGGAGCTGGTTGCTCCTTCCGGTTTTCGTAGAGTACCGGGCTCTTTCTTGTTGTTGATTTTGTTATTATTGTTGTTCATTTTCCTTGATTCCCACGAAATGCGGAGAAGGGAACGGTCCACCCGGGCAGAGGTCCGCAGTACCCGGCTAGGGCAAAAATAGAACAGGTGTTTGAGAAGTACCTGAGCCCTCCTTCACGACTGAGATATATTTGGTAAGACCTGGGCCCCCAGCCAGTCTGACCTTCAGTACGGGTCGGATGACACCTTGGCCCGGCCCAGGTGTGAGATGTGGGGGGTAGGATTGGGTAGGAACGCATGCAGGAAGACGGTGTGTGGAAGACTATAGTTTAAAAGGCGGTCAGACAAACGCCTCGTCAGAACAGTGGTAACGTCCGCAGTACCCGCTGGTTGTCCGGGAGTGCTTATTTGAATATTCGCAGCTAACCCCCTACAGGAGGCCTTTCGCTATCCGCAACTTGCGACGCGTCCGGTGGCCTCAGCTAGGCCGCCCTTAGAACCACCTCACTAGCTCTTAAAGAATACCAATACTCGCTTGAATTCTTATCGTAGTAGACTCTCACTAATAAATCTGCCTTCTCTTTCTGATCGTGGAATCATGCTTGGTGTAATTTTCTTAAACAAACTAATTAATAGGGAAATTGATTCTTCTGAATTCATCAGCCAAATTAGTTTTGCATCTAGTAAGTAATGCTACTTCGCTTTCTACACTTAGAACTTACTCTTACGTGATGTATGTAATCCTTGGGGACTTTTTTGTGTAATGTTACTTTTGTATTTGCATGTCCGCGATCTTTCGCTACTGTACGTTATGCGGCCCGCCCCTCGTTCGATTTGGCGGAAGGTGGGTTGCATTTTTGCTTAGGTCCGCGCGTCAACAAGCCCATGCTTGGTGTCGTTATGTCACTTGTATGAACTGTTCGTTAGTACATCTATACAATACATACGTCCAGAAACACATTTTTCAATTATTGACTAGCTGTTATTACACAGTGCTGCCGGTGAAGTGTTTTTATTAAAATTATGTTTTGGTGTGTTTCAATATGCGCACACATATATAAATATACTACCTTATACTCGCGGCGTTGCTCGCATTTCCTAACTATATTTAATTAAATTTCATTAAATTTCAATTTTATTATTATAGCTGAACATACCCCGGCCTTTCCCGGCGAAATATTTAGATAATTTTACTACTTTGGTCAACCGTAAGAAATACACAAAAATAGAGTATCACATTTTTCCCTCCCGTGGAAACAAAATAGTTGAGTCAAATAAATAATGATTTGTTGTGTAGGGCTGTGACAATGACTTTGAAGCCGATCTAACTAAACAAATAATATCACTCATTTGACTTTGACCCCCATTTCTGGGCGTAGTTCTTTAAAATATTTTTGATGAACTTATAAGAATAATACCATTAACCATAGAATATACATACATAGTTAATGATAATACTAACAACCAGAAAATGGCGGAAGGGTGCTAAAAATTCTATAATAATCTCAAGTGAAAACTTTTAAAACATCTTCGGGTGCCGAAGCTATATGCCCTGGCAGCAATTAATTTGTATACAAAACTTACTTGTCGTCTGATTGTTCCTATGGAAGACATGTGGTCCGATTTTGATCAAATTATAGGAAACTATTTGAAGTATAATAAAACTCTACCTTAGTTTGAATGTAATATTTGTATAAACAAAAATTGTTCATTCAAAAACAAATTTTTTACCCGATCCTATGGCAGCTATGTGATATAGTAGTCCGATTTTGACCAAATTATAGGAAACTATTTGAAGTATTATAAAACTCTCATTTTGATTGGATGAAATATTTGTATAAACAAAAGTTTGATATTTATTCGGACGTTGATGTACTAAACGGGCAGTACATTCAAGTGGCCCAAACGACACCAAGCACGGGCTTGTTAACGCGTGGACCCAGGCAAAATGCAACCCACCCCCCGCCCAACCGACCGAGCGGCGCGCCGCCTAACGTGTGGTAACGAAGATCGCGGAACAGATAAATAAGAAATAAATAAGATGCAATAAATACAAAAGACAAGAAACTAGATTGCACAGATAACATAAAAGTTAAGTTCTGAGTAAGGAAATAGAACAAGCATTATAATTAGAACATATGATACGAAAGGGGTTATGGATAGCATAGTTAGTATTACAAGATTACAGACTAAGAGGAAGAAAGTTTCTAGAATTTCTGATCGGTACTGCAAAACTAATCTGGCTGATTAATTCAAGAATCAATTTCTCCTTTAATTAATTTGTGTAAGAAAATTACACCAAGCATGGTTCTACGATCAGAAAGAGAAGGAAGATTTATTACTAAAGGTCTACTACGATAAGAAGGCAAGTGAGTATAAGGATTCCAGTTAAGGCCCCGGAGTGCAAAGAGAAGAAATTGTTTTTGTACCGATTCTATTCTATCCTGGTGAACTTTGTACTGGAGACATCAAATACAATACCCATATTCAAGAATAGGGCGAACAAGAGAAGTATAAAGAGTTTTAGTAATGTAGGGATCGTTAAATTCTTTACACCAACGCTTAATGAAACCCAGGACACCAAATGCACGATTAACGGTAGAAAAGATGTTTGTCAAACTTAAGCTTGGAATCTAAAAGGATACCCAAATCATCAATCAACTCAATTCGAACAAGCGGCTTACCATTAAGAATAGAATTGTTAAAAAGGGCATTCGCCTGTAAAAGGACATTACGTTACATTTACCACAATTAAGACTTAATAAATTTACCCGACACCAGGCTTGAAAACTGTCAAGATCAGTTTGCAACCTTTGACCAGATAAGAAATCAGTAGATGACAGACAAAGCCTAACATCATCGGCATACATCAGCACCCGAGAGTGATTTACAACAGAAGGAAGGTCATTTATTAACAGAGTAAATAATAAGGGGCCAAGATGACTTCCTTATGGTACTCCGGAAGTAACTTGAACAGACTTAGAGACAAAGCCTTTGAAATAAACCTTTTGGGTACTAAGAGTTAAATAATTGGAGATACAAAGAATTAAGTTCTTTGGAAAGCCCAGAAGATGAAGTTTGTGAAGTAAAAGAGAATGATTAACAGAGTATATAACATCTGTTTGCATTTTGGTTTGAAATCCCTTTATGACAAGAGAAGTGAATTCCAATCGGTTAGTGGATCTATATTTCACGAACCCGTGCTGGCAAGGTGAAATTATGGATCTACATAAATATTGAAGTTGAGAAGTTATTAATTTCTCAAAAATATTAGGAATAGCAGACAATTTAGAAATACCTCTATAGTTTTCAACATTAGACTTGTTTCCTTTTTTATGGAGTGGAATTATAAATGACTCTTTCCTAGTAATGGGGAAAGAGCACAACTCCACGGACAGTTTAAAAAAAAGAAATAATGGCTTAAAAATACCTTCAGCACAGTACTTGAGCACGCAGCCTGATACTCCATCAGGTCCCGGTGAAAATACGGGCTTAATGGCTTTTAGACCACGTAGAAGCGAACTTTCAGTGATTAAAGGCCCGAAATGCCTGTACACCTGTACAGCTGGGACCAGTCAGTCTGGGATTGGAGCTGAGCGAGTTTAGTAAATTCGGTTTTCCGAAATTGACGAACTCGCTCAGCAGGTTTCTTACCTGGGCTTGGCACCCTGGTGTTAAGTCAATCAACACCTTCGAAGTTGGGTGATAAGGATCTTCAGGAGTGGATATAGGTTCAGTACGGGAGACACAATAGAATGAGGAATCCAAGACAAAAACAAGATCATGCATTCTATTTGAAGAATTTGGGATATCATTGATTTGACACAATGACATCCCAAATAAACTTTCAATAAAATCGTGCTGAAATGTGGGAGTCAACACGCTAGAATCCGGACTTGAAATCCAGGTAGTTCCGGCGATATTAAAGTCACCAAGAACTACAAGAAAATCACGATCAGAAACCATAGATGAGACAGATTGTATAGCAGAAGCATGCAAAGAATATAGGGAAATATCAGAAGAAGGTGGAATATAAGAACAAGTAATTTAAAAGCAAGTACTGGAAATACACAATTTTATAGCAACAAATTCAATATCTATACAATTATCAATTATTACAAGCTCCGATGATAAATCAGCGTCAACAGCAATAAGAACACCACCACCACGACGAGGGGTGCGATCTTTTCTATAAATGGAGAATTTGATAGACAGGATTTCAGAATTAAGGATGTCGGGCCTTAGCCATGTTTCAGAATTTTAGATAAAGATTACTAAGTTTACTACAAAGACCTCTTACATTCTGATAGCCAAGTGAGAGGGAGGATATAGTTTTTTGAACTATCAGATACTACAAGAGGTGGGTTAGAACTACCACCGGAAGAAGGAAGTGAAGTCGGAGGACGATTTTTCTTTTTTACCGTATATTCCTTAATAACTAAGTGGTCGAAATATTCTGCCGGAACACTTATTTTAAATGACGAAATTTCCCGAGAATACGTAAATTTGAATTTTTCCACCGTAATGTGGGCTTTAGATTTGGCCTGTATAAAGGCCTTCACATCATCAGATCATCAGGGGCAAGCCTAGAAACAAAGATTAGTTTTCCGTGGTGGAATACCTATAAGGGTCTTCTTAGTAACCAAAGCAGTTGCATCCAATGGAGCCACAGCATTGGTTGTTAGACCAGTTGATTCGACCGGTATATTATCACTGGTCTGTTGATCTGGATCAACAGTGTTAATAGCCAGGGAATCAGAATGCTCTACGGGGTCATCAAGGAACATTATCCATGGGGACGATGCTATTATCGTCACTTCTGATAATTGAATTATGAGGAAAGGGGGACGATAAATTTATCAATTCTAACTGTTTATTGTTGTTGTTATGTAGTGGAAGCGGTGTGTTGTGTAGTGTTGCGGATGTAGTGGAAGCATGTGTGGGGAGCTGCAGTTCATTGGGGCCAATAGATAGCCCAAAATTAGCCTTCTTCCGTTTTGGAGACTAATTCAAAAGTTTCATACTTTTGAATTCGTTCTCAAAGTCGGAAAAGGCATCGAAACATTTTAAACAGCCCGAATATGTCACCAAAGCCTTTTTAGTCTGCCTCATGAAACCCATGATGTCCCTTTCAACATCCCTACAGGATACACATGTCCACTTCAGGCGAGATTTTGACTCAATCTGGTCCACAATTCTGCAGTTTAGGCCAGCACATTTTTCGTGTGACACATTATCACACAGCCAGCAGCAAACAAAGCCCATCTTAGAGTTTGCTCTAACCTGGCAATTATTATTATAACAGAGAATACTTGCAAAAAGGAATTAAAATTTAAGAAAAGAGAATATAAAAAAAGATATCGAGATCGAAATTCACAAACGGAATGCTAACAGAAAATACCGCGACCAACACTAACAACACAACTAATGCAAGCGCGGGAGAGAGATAAAAAGAGAGCGAAGTGAGTAAGCGCAAAAACAAAATATATGCAGACAGCGATGCAATTGCAAAATCAAACAGAATGCTAGGTTGCAGTTTGTTGTAGTGTTTAGGCACAAAATATTTTAAACACACAAATAGAGCACAAAGAATTATAATTATAGTCCAACACAGGTGTTTAACACAACCGAATGTATAACACAAGTCACAAATATAAAAAATTGCAATTCAATAATTGCTAAGAACGAGGAAAGAATAATTAATTGCGAGGCGCAAGAAAAAAATACGTCCGTTTGCGAAAGCGAAGCAACGACAATACCGACACTAGAGTGAAATAGTGGTCCGATTTTGACCAAATTTGGCCGGATTGTAAAATCCATCTAGAGACTCGGCTTGGGAATGTTTGGTAAGGATACATCAATAAACAAAAAGTTTTTCATACAAAAACATATTTGTCAACCGATCATTCCTATGGCAGCTATATGTTATAGTGGTCTGATCCGGCCGGTTCTGACATATGTACTGCCTGCAGCAAAAAGAAGGGTCTGTGCCAAGTTTCATTACGATAACTTTAAAACTGAGAGACTAGTTTGCATAGAAACAGACGGACAGATGGACATGGCTATATCGACTCGGCTATTCATGCTGATTCAGAATATATATACTTTCTTGGTTCGCAAATGTCTCCTTCGGTCCATTCCACATTTGTCCTTATATAAGTCCTTATATAAGTGATAATGAAAATATCGGCGGCTCTTTTGATAAAGTTGACGCAGATAAATCAACTGAAAGAATTGAATTTTGTCCCAATTGCCTTAAGAAAAGCAAAATGAAATGTATTACAGAAATTGTTGAATGTTACTTGTGTGTGTAGACTAGCTACCGCGTGTTCGATCAAGAACGCGTAACCACCAGAGAAACCGAAGTATCAAACTAAGCGAGAACCACGTCTTATCGGTTTGAGTTGCTTTAATACAGTGAAGTCTGCATGACTTACGAACTAATGACAATGTGTAAATTACCTAACGGAATTAATCAGCTGTTATACATTCAAGTTGTTCTTAACCCTATAATGATAATGTTCCAACAAACTCCGGCTCAACTTGTGTTTTCCGTTGTGGGGACATATTCGATCGTGATCTCCTTACCGTCGTACTTCTTTCTGACGTAGTGGAACCGTATGTCAATGTGTTTGCTGCGTTTGTGTACCATTGGATTCCTGACTATAGCCAATGCTGCCTGATTGTCAGATCGTAGTGTTGTTGCTGCTGTGACATACTTCCAAAAACCCAATTCAGAAAGTAAACTGCGCTGGAACGCAATTTCCTTGGCCCCTTGGCACATGGCAATGTATTCGGCCTCCATTGAGCTTAGAGCCACCACATTTTGCTTCTTTGCCTCCCATGTCATAGATGCTCCACCGAACATAACGATGTAGCCGCTGTATGACTTTCGGTCAATCGATTCTGATCTCCAGTCTGCATCTGTATAACAAACAAAATTTTCACATTTAGTACCAAAATTAGTTATACCTCTTGTTGCGCCTTTTAAATATCGCAAGACGTGCTTTGCCGCTGTGAAATGTTCCTTATGAGGATGATTGTTGTACTGAGACAACCTCGATACTGTATGTGCTATATCTGACCTCGATACCATGGCCAAATAGGTAAGAGCGCCAATTAGCGATTGGTATTTCGTGACGTCATCTACCCTGCAGCATTTGTTGTCCATGCATTTCTGCAACACAGTGCCCATGGCGAACGATGTAGACGCCGGTTTACAATCCTCCATGTGTCAATCTCTCAACAATTTTTGTGTGTACCGATGTTGGCGAATATATATGTGACCCTGTAAACCATCTAGCTCGATTTCTATTCCCAGATAGAATTTAACTGCTTCTTTATCATAATAAAGGCATTGATTTATTATCGCCGACATATTGGTATGATTTGAAAATGCAATTAGCATGTCATCCACATATAACGCAATTATATTGATATCGCCATCTGCATTGCCCTTGATGTATACACAGCTATCCGTCAAACACAGCGTCCATTCGTGACCTGCTTGTTTTAAGCCATAGTTTTTTTCAGCTTACATACTGCATTAGGCCTATGCTGGTCAACAAACAACTCCGGCTGTCCCATGTATACGTCTTCCTGCAATCTTCCATTGAGTTACGCCACCACGATATCAATGTGATTGACCAATAATTTGAACTGCGCCGCCAGACCTAATATTAACCTTATGATCGGATATCGTACTACTGGTGCATTTGTCTCCGTGTAGTCTATATTGAATCGTTGTGCATACCCTTGTGCCACTAGCCGCGCCTTGTACTTTTCAATACTGCCGTCAGCATTTCGTTTAGTGGTAAATATCCATTTACTACCTATAATGTTGAACTGCTTGTCGTCGTTGACAAGCTCCCATGTACAATTTTTCATAAGAGTCTGATACTCTACATTCACAGCCTTTCACCAATTTTCTCTATTTTCGCTTTCCAGTGCCTCATGTACCGTGCGAGGATCCGCGTTGCAAACCTCCAATTGGTTTAGTGTATGTGGTACCACGTAAAGCTTTCGTGGCCTCCCAGGCTGGCCTGTTCGAAGATATGTCGGCCGACCTCGCTTACGCATAGGCAAAATTACCTCATCTTCACTCTCCATTAGATCTGCATCCTCATCAATGACGACACCATCGTTTTTGGCTTCGTTTTCTTTAATATCCTCATTTGGGACTTGAAGATGATCCTCCATGTCGAAAAAGTATTGTCGCTCTGTGTCCACGACATCCGCTCCATCGCCGTCATCTCTCGCAAAAGTAAATGATTTTTCAAAGAAAATCACATCTTTGGACACGATAATGCCTCTTTTGTACGCATCATACAGCCTGTATCCCTTGGTTTGCTCCGAATACCCTACAAATATAAGCTTCTGTCCTTTAGTTGCGAACCTTTGATTTACCTGGTTGTTTATTCAAACAGATACTGGGCCCATAACCTATGTTGAATGTTACTTGTGTGTATATTTCATTATACCGATCAAATGGTTTTCTTGTTATTTTACAAGTTGCACAAGTCACACACTCGAATTCTTTTGAGATATCCATAATCATACCACGTACCAAGCTCTTTGTTGAAAGTTCCCGCAAATCTCGCATATTTAAATGTCCGAATCTACTATGCCATAGTTCGCATTTAATGTTTTTTGCTATTTTCGCATTGTATAATTTCTGGTTATATTTACACTTCACATTTGTTACAAATATACCGGCATTCATATTAGCCTCAAACAATGGCATATTGTTTTTATTAAGCACACTCGCTTTATTATTTGTAAATTTAACCAAATGTCCATAACTAATTATTTTACCAACAGATAAAAAATTGTTGTTCAATTCTGGCACAAATAATACGTCACGTAGCAAAATGTCACTGCCTAACTGTGATTTGATTTTTACATTACCAACGCCTTGTGCTTTGACTTTATCACCTGATGCCAACATTATACTCTCGTTGCTCTCTTTCAATTTTTCGAAGTATGTTCTCTCTCTGCACATGTGGGATGAAGCGCCACTATCCAATATCCAGTCGTCGTTACTATTTTCTAATTTCTGACTGTTCGCGCTCATTGCCGTGTTTCTTTCGCGTCTTTCGTTTTTACATTGCACTCTCATGTGACCGCGCTTACCGCATGCAAAACATTTTATGTTGCGTCTCCGTTCATTATCAGAATCTTCTCCATGTACCCGAGCAGATTTTTTATGATATCTCTTTATACCTTTTGCTGAAAATATTTGCTCCGCTCCACCTGCATTTATTTGCTGCCCTTTATCGCCTCTTCGGTGTTCCTCTTCCAATATTTTGACCTTCAATTGACTTAAAGACGGTAGCTGTTCCCTACATTCCATTGCTACAACAAAATTTTCCATGTCGTCCGGCAAACTACATAGCAGCAAAATTGAAAGTAAATCATCTGGAACCTTGACGTTTATCTCATTCAAATTTTCCGCAATACCGCACAATTTGTTCACTTGTGGGGCAACTTTATCATCGCTTTTAATTTGGAACCTTATCAACTGATAAACAAGCTTACTTTTCTGCTGGCCCTTTAGCAAAATAAATTTCCTGTAGCTTGGTCAGGCCTGTACAGCCGTACTACATCTTCTGATATGGATAAGCTCACTTGGCTTCACGCACATAATTATAGCAGCCAATGCCTTCTGGTCATTCCTAGGCCATAACAGTCTTTCTGGTGCACTTAGTGATTCCTCAGGTGGCGGGTTAATACATTTCCAGTAATCCAACGTAATCAATAGGCTCTTCATTTGAAGTGACCAACTTTCGTAGTTGTCCTCTGATAATTTCTCTATATTCATTATTCCGTTTGACATTTTTGTTTAATGAAACTGTCTGTATTTTATTCAAATTTGTCTCTTTATGCACTACCGCGAGTTTGGTACCATGCAACTGCAACTCTCCAATTTTTTATCGACCAACGAAAAATAGTCTAACCGAATTATTTTCGACAACCGAACATCTATGCACTACCACGCGTTTGGGTACCGTGCCAACGTATTATATTCTTCCGAACTATATGTTTGAGTTAAGCACTCTCGGATTATTCCCGGATCTGTGGTTTCGCGTGGTTGACCATCTGGGCCCATAACCTATGTTGAATGTTACTTGTGTGTGTAGACTAGCTACCGCGTGCTCGATCAAGAACGCGTAACCACCAGAGAAACCGAAATATCAAACTAAGCGAGAACCACGTCTTATCGGTTTGAGTTGCTTTAATACAGTGAAGTCTGCATGACTTACGAACTAATGACAATGTGTAAATTACCTAACGGAATCAATCAGCTGTTATACATTCAAGTTGTTCTTAACCCTATAATGATAATGTTCCAACAGAAATAAATACTGGGAAATACCTAAAGATGTAAAAAAAGAAAAACAAAAGATAAAAATTTGCGACAAAAAGATAAGGCAGCTGAAAAAATTATTGAAAAATGAGAGAGTAAGAAAGTTGAAATATTTAAGAGAAAAAAGGGAAAATAATAATTTGTCTGGGATTATTGACGAGCAATGTTTATCAAAGAATTCCAAAACGATTTGTAAGATGTTATTGAAAAACAAGCAATCGTGGAATGAAGAAGAAAAAGTTATTGCTCAAAGCATTAATTTTTACTCCCTGTACCCATAAAATGGGTAAAAAGGGGGTATTACATCTGTGCAAATATATGTAACAGGCAGAAGGAGACATCTCCGACCCTATAAAGTATATATATTCTTGATCAGTATCAAAAGAGATTTCGATTTGGCCATGTCCGTCTGTCCGTCCGTCTGTCCGTCTGTCCGTATGAACGCGTCGATCTCAGCAACTACAAGAGCTAGAGACACCAAATTTAAAATGTAGGTTCCTGTATACCATACGCAGATCAAGTTTGTTTCATATTTCAGATATCTCCCCCTGTTCCCCCGCAAATCGATTAAAACCGTTTTACAGTAACAATTTTCAAGATATAGCCTTAAGATTTGGCATGTACAATACTTTAGTCTCTCTTAATCTACTGTTCAAATTTTAAGTCGATCGGATAATAAACACGGAAGTTATTCATGAAAGAAGATTCAGTAATGCAGCGAGAGGGGGAAGAAGAAGCACAGCCACCAATCAAAATGCCTCGCTTGCGCTGTCGCTTTGCCGCCAGTGTGTGTGTGCATCTTTGTGTATGTGTGTATGTATGTGTAAGTGGACGTAGATGTGATTGGATGTCTTAGACCTGGGTACAGGGAGTTTCGTAGTCGGGTATACTCGACTATAGCATTCTTACTTGTTATTCTTCTAAAACATATAATTTTATGCGAGACGATCTTGAGTTGAATCTCCCGTCCAAATCGTCATTGATACGATGGGCTCCGATTAGACGCATGGTGCCGGGCCTAAATGAAAATTTAATGAATAGCTTGAAAGCGATTTTTTTGAAAATGGACGATAAGAGTAAGAATTAGTTTTTGATGAAATTGCAATAAGAAAAGGGCTTCAATATAATTCCCACCGAGATGAAGTGGAAGGTTTTGTGGACGATGGCATTGAAAAGTCAGATGTTTTGTGCAAGCAGATTTGTGTTTTTATGGTGAGGGGACTATACGAGAATTGGAAATTTGTTTTAAGCTATTTCGCAACATCCATTGGACTCTCTGCCTCAAAATTAAAAGAATTAATAATAAAAAATATTAGAGCCGCACGAAGCTTGGGCCTATTTATTAGAGCAGTGGTATGCGACCAAGGCCCAAACAATGGAGGAGCTTTTGCCAAAATGGGGATTAAAAAAGAGACACCATATTTTTTATATATTGATCACAAAATTTATGGCTTATATGATGTCCCCCACCTTATAAAATCGATTAGAAATATTTTTATGCGAAAATTTATTGACACGCCTGATGGTAGAGTCTCATGGCATGTGATTGAAAAATTGTTTAATATTGATACAACCAACACCTCTGCCCGAATGTGCCCAAAATTAACAAGGAAACACACACAGTATGCAACGCAGGTATTTAGCCAAACGGTAGCTGCAGCACTTAAGACATTGGTTCAAAATGGCACTTTTATTGACTGCGAAGATCTGGCCATTGCTACATATAAATTTATTGAAAAGATTAATAAAATGTTTGATTGCCTTAATAGCAATAATATAAAAGATAAAAATCCCTTTAAATCAGCAATGCAGAATAAAAGTGACAGAGAAAAATACTTGATTGAAATGAAAGACTATTTTGAAAAATGTCCATATCCCAATCGAGCTTATTGTATGGATGGGATAATTCTATCAATAAACTCAATCCTAATGCTTTCGCAAGATATATGGAGTGAAGGGACAGGTATATATTTTCTAATATTGTCACGGCTGAATCAAGACCCGCTAGAACACCTGTTTTACTTAATAAGAAGCAGAGGTGACACAAACAATAATCCAATACTATTTGAATTTAACGCAATTATTTCGAAAATGCTGTCAATGAAAGTTATTTCTTCAAAAACAACAGCTGGAAATTGCGAGCCAGATGAAGATGAACTAATAAATGTGATTGAAGAGGCAAAAAAAGAACTGGCAAATGATAATGTAAATGACCAAGAAGAGGTGTATTACAAAAATTTGAACATTAATGTTGAAACTCATGAGGATGATATGGAAATAGCCGAGGGGGATGAAACACCACCCACTGCCATGAGTATAGCTAGTGAAAATGCATTACGATATTTCACAGGATTTGTGCTCTATAAATCACAACAGAAGTTTAATTGTGATAATTGTAAAGGGCTAGCGAAAGAATAAATTGCAGATTTCGAGCAATCAGAATTCTTTATATTTAATAAAAACTTTAAAAATTTAAATAATAGCTTAAAACTGAAAGCGCCACAAGACGATTTTTTTAAAATGATAAAAATTAATTTTAACATTGTTCACAAGATTTTTCAAAAATTCCCACATGTTCGAAAAATAAAGGAAAAAATGATTAATGAATGTATTTCGCATACGAAGAGCGACCCAAATTATAAGGATTGGTTTTCTGAAACTCATGGCTGCAGTGAGCATCGAAAACATATATTGAACTATTTTCTGCTCGTCCTGCTTAGAAAAAATAGTATATGGCTCACGGAGAAGTTATGTGGTGCATCTCAGAAGGAGAAAAATTTACGGAAAATAGAAATTTTAAAATCTTAAATGCAAGTAAAGCACCATCACAAAAGACAGAACTAGGCAGTGTCTGAGAGACATAAGCAATATGGCGACTTCAGTCGCACTTATAATTTTTAAGGACGAGATAGCGATTCAAAAGAGAAATATGTTTTATCTCTTTTGCACTTTCACGTTGTTATACTGGCGCATATCGAGATTTTCATACAATTTTCAAATACAATTTTCTAATACTTCCGATATATATTTAACTATTTTATTATATTATAATACGTCGCTAAACACACATTCTATCAATAAGGGACGGCAAGCCCGTTCATTATGACAAACTAACTTCATTGTATCAAGCTCATATTGAAACAAAAACCAACTGACTGACTGCATAGATCAGCTAATACCGAACTTACACTTGGATGAAAAAGCGAAGCTTTTACAAAAGTGATAAAAAGTTCAATACAAGTGCATAGATCAGCTAATACCGAACTTACACTTGGATGAAAAAGCGAAGCTTTTACAAAAGTGATAAAAAGTTCAATACAAGTGGTTCTAATAATAATAAATAGAACTGTAAGGGTTAGAAACTTAGATAAAGCGATTAAGCTTTGATACGGACTTAGAATTTCAAATGGACCTGTTGATGCCAGTAATTAGTTCAAGCCGGGATCGGACAGCAAGTGGGTCAGAGGTTAAGGCATCCGCCTTACAGACGGGAGCACTCGGGTTCAAATCTAGCCGACTACTACTCATATAGGGACAAGTTTGGACAAAAATTTAGGACACTGATGAGGATGATTGGCAGCATCCGGAATAGCGCTATATGATCAGCCAATACTTTTCATATCTACCTTTCTATATTCACCCTAAATTGTTGACGTCAAGCCTGTTAAGTATTGCATTTACAAATTATACGTCGCTAAAAACACATTCTATTTAACTATTTTTTTCGGCAGTTCCACCTTATTTCATAAGAAGAAGGTACTGTAAAAATAGTTGATCCATTTTTTTGATAATGGGAAGCAATATTTATTTTTTATTTTCTTTTGATTTTCTAATATTTTTTAAATGTTATTATTATTTTTTTAGACCAGTTATTATCTAATAAATTACATTGGCTAATTATAATAAATTTATCTTCTTCGGTGGCAGCTCACAGCTGACCGAAAGTATGTGAGATGTATTTAATGTGTACACTTGCATATGTTGTTGTTGCCAATGCAAGTGTTTGGCGAGCGACAATTTTCTCTTTTGTTTTGATTTTTGTTTTCTTTCTCACACTATATTTGACCGCGCTTTTCTGCTTCTGTTCTATTCAATGCGTTTTTTTTTTTATTTATTTATTTATTTACGAAGGCAAAACAGTGCTGCCTCGAATCAAAAAAAATACAATATAATACATAGATATAAGGAAAACATTTTAAAAGCCTACGCGAAATTACAATTGAAATCTAATAACGACACCAGCACGTTGGGGGAAGTTTATTTGCCAGTCCGGCTAGCTATGCCCCTATTCACAGCAAAGAATTGCCGGTGGCGTTATTAGAGCCTATATCAAGATAGTGAAGAGTTAGTTATGAAAAAAAAAAAGCTTATAGGATTTATGGATAATTTAAAACTAAAGAAGAAGAATAAAGAAAGACAGTAGGAAAAAATGAAATGAAATGAAATCTCCAACCCGGTGGGGGAAGTTTTATTAGCCAGTCTGGCAAGCTGTGCCCCAGCTCACAGCGAGGTTGGTTAGAGATTACATTAAGGAAAAAAGGATCTAGGAACGGGTAGGGATGGGAAAGAATAAAAGAGTTATAGAGTAGAAAATAGGAAATATAGGGGGACATAGAATGGGCAATCTCCGACCCGAAGGGGGAAGATTATTTGCCACACTGGCAAGCTGTGCCCCTGCTCACAGCTGGGATTGGCCAGAGATTACCCGTAGGTGATTCAAAAGAGCAAGCTTAATGGAGGGAAGATAGAGTTCCGAGGAGAAAACATGAAAAACAGAATTGTACTGTGTGCACAGCTCACGAAAAGGATTGTGTAAAGCGTAATCAGTAGTGCATGTAGGAAGAGATAAGGGAATAAAATTTCTAGTAGGTCTACAAGGGACAGAGAAATTAAGACGACTTAAAAGAAAGGGAGAATCTATGTCGCCACAAATCAACTTATGTATAAAAACCACACCAAGAGTTATTCTACGGTTAGCTAATGTTGGAAGATTTAAAAGTAAGAGTCTACTGGGATAAGATGGCAGACGAAGATTAGGATCCCAATTTAAACTACGTATTGCAAATAATAAAAATTGCTTCTGGACTGACTCAACACGGATCTCACTATTTTTGTATTGAGGAGACCATATACATGAGCAGTATTCCAGAATAGGGCGTACGAGCGACAAATAGAGCAGTTTTGTGGTGAAAGGATCATTACATTCCTTCGACCAACGCTTGATGAATCCAAGTACACCCTTGGCAACATTAACAATTGAGGAAATATGCAAGTTGAAGTTAAGCTTAGAATCGAAAGTGACACCTAAGTCCTTAACAGAGGTAATACGTTTTAAGGGAAAGTTATCAATAGAATAGTTACCGAGATAGGGCTTGGATCGACTGAATGTCATAAACATGCATTTACAACAATTAAGAGGAAGATGATTAGCCAAACACCACAGTTGCATAGAGTTTAAGTCACGTTGAAGTAGTCTGGTTTGGAGAGGATTATTAAATGATAGAATAAGTTTTACATCATCTGCATACATGAGTATATGAGAGTGTAATAAAATAGATGGAAGATCATTAATAAAAAGTGTGAAGAATAAATGACCAAGGTGACTACCTTGGGGTACACCAGAAGTTACGAAAACAGGTTTAGAAATTGAAGATCTAAGTAGTACTTTTTGAGATCCAAGACAGAAAAGAGATAGGAAAGCCAATACAATTAAGTTTATAAATCAAAAGATCATGGTTTACAGAGTCAAATGCTTTACTGAAATCAGTGTAAATGACATCAGTTTGCATTTTCTTTTGGAATGCAACATTTATAATATATGAAAACTCTAGTAAATTGGTCGTAGTAGGCCGACTCTTTATAAATCCATGTTGGGATGAAGAAATTATAGATTTACAGAGATGCTGCAAAGTTTCTGTAATAATTTTCTCAAATAATTTTGGGATAGCAGACAACTTTGCAATACCTCTATAATTAGAAATATCAGACTTACCACCTTCTTTATGTAGAGGTATGATATATGAGTCTTTCCAAAGAGATGGAAAGACTCCAGTAGTAAGGGAAAGATTAAAAAGTTTAAGTAAGGGAAGAGTTAAAGAAGAGCTGCATTCCTTTAACACACAACTTGGAATATGATCAGGCCCAGGAGAGTAAGAGTGTTTTACGGACTTAATAGCAGATAGAAGGGATAATGCGGAAATAGTGGGAGCAAAAATATTATTAGAAGAAGAAATACTGTAGGGATAGGATGTGTTAGAAAGAGGAATAGATGAATAGGTGGATTGGAAAAATTTGGCAAATAAGTTCACAGCAGTTAAGTCACTGCATGCTTTTTCAGTGCCAAAAAAGAAAGAAGAAGGAAGACGTGAAGATTTACGTTTAGAGTTAACAAAAGAATAGAAAAGTTTAGGATTGTATGCAAATTGACTTTTGCATCGGGCGATATTGACTGCGTGCATAAAATCGTGTGTGATAAAGTGATTGAGTGGTGAAGTGAATAAGGTGTAAAGTGACATAAAAAAATGCATAAGGTGAAGGGATTCGATAATAGGAAAATTGGGCTTAAGTGTGTAATTAGCTCGTGCCAGCGAAGCTACAGAGATAGCTCAGAGGGGTTTCTCAATGTAAGTTGCATTCTGCTGCCTGTATTGATATTGACAAGGCTCTCATTTGCAATTTACATTTTGAAAAAAAATATTTGTGGAAAAAAATGCTAACGGCAGGGGCTTTATCAACTCTGTGTTTGTTTGATGAGCCTAATTTTAATCTAGAAGTATTTGAAGAAGATGAGAAAACCGATGTGTTTTCTTTTTGCGATGAAAGCGACAATGATAATAACATTTCTATTTTCAAAAATATACGTAAGCACACTGCAGCACAAAATACGAGCATGAATATTGTAGAAAGTCCTTATATAAGTGATAATGAAAAATATCGGCAGCTCTTTTGATAAAGTTGACGCAGATAAATCAACTGAAAGAATTGAATTTTGTCCCAATTGCCTTAAGAAAGAGCAAAATGAAATGTATTACAGAAATAAATACTGGGAAATATCTAAAGATGTAAAAAAGAAAAACAAAATATAAAAATTTGCGACAAAAAGATAAGGCAGCTGAAAAAATTATTGAAAAATGAGAGAGTAAGAAAGTTTAAATATTTAAGAGAAAAAAGGGAAAATAGTAATTTGTCTGGGATTATTGACGAGCAATGTTTATCAAAGAATTCCAAAACGATTTGTAAGATGTTATTGAAAAACAAGCAATCGTGGAATGAAGAAGAAAAAGTTATTGCTCTAAAACATATAATTTTATGCGAGACGATCTTGAGTTGAATCTCCCGTCCAAATCGTCATTGATACGATGGCCTCCGATTAGACGCATGGTGCCGGGCCTAAATGAAAATTTAATGAATAGCTTGAAAGCGATTTTTTTGAACATGGACGATAAGAGTAAGAATGCCGTATTAGTTTTTGATAAAATTGCAATAAGAAAAGGGCTTCAATATAATTCCCACCGAGATGAAGTGGAAGGGTTTGTGGACGATGGCATTGAAAAATCAGATGTTTTGTGCAAGCAGATTTGTGTTTTTATGGTGAGGGGACTATACGAGAATTGGAAATTTGTTTTAAGCTATTTCGCAACATCCATTGGACTCTCTGCCTCAAAATTAAAAGAATTAATAATAAATAATAAATATTAGAGCCGCACGAAGCTTGGGCCTATTTATTAGAGCAGTGGTATGCGACCAAGGCCCAAACAATGGAGGAGCTTTTGCCAAAATGGGGATTAAAAAAGAGACACCATATTTTTTATATATAGATCACAAAATTTATGGCTTATATGATGTCTCCCACCTTATAAAATCGATTAGAAATATTTTTATGCGAAAATTTATTGACACGCCTGATGGTAGAGTCTCATGGCATGTGATTGAAAAATTGTTTAATATTGATACAACCAACACCTCTGCCCGAATGTGCCCAAAATTAACAAGGAAACACATCTGCCCCAGTTCATTTGAAAAAATTAAGGTTAAGTATGCAACGCAGGTATTTAGCCAAACGGTAGCTGCAGCACTTAAGACATTGGTTCAAAATGGCACTTTTATTGACTGCGAAGATCTGGCCATTGCTACATATAAATTTATTGAAAAGATTAATAAAATGTTTGATTGCCTTAATAGCAATAATATAAAAGATAAAAATCCCTTTAAATCAGCAATGCAGAATAAAAGTGACAGAGAAAAATACTTGATTGAAATGAAAGACTATTTTGAAAAATGTCCATATCCCAATCGAGCTTATTGTATGGATGGGATAATTCTATCAATAAACTCAATCCTAATGCTTTCGCAAGATATATGGAGTGAAGGGACAGGTATATATTTTCTAATATTGTCACGGCTGAATCAAGACCCGCTAGAACACCTGTTTTACTTAATAAGAAGCAGAGGTGACACAAACCATAATCCAATGCTATTTGAATTTAACGCAATTATTTCGAAAATGCTGTCAATGAAAGTTATTTCTTCAAAAACAACAGCTGGAAATTGCGAGCCAGATGAAGATGAGCTAATAAATGTGATTGAAGAGGCAAAAAAAGAACTGGCAAATGATAATGTAAATGACCAAGAAGAGGTGTATTACGAAAATTTGAACATTAATTTTGAAACTCATGAGGATGATATGGAAATAGCCGACGGGGATAAAACACCACCCACTGCCATGAGTATAGCTAGTGAAAATGCATTACGATATTTCACAGGATTTGTGCTCTATAAATCACAACAGAAGTTTAATTGTGATAATTGTAAAGGGCTAGCGAAAGAATAAATTGCAAATTTCGAGCAATCAGAATTGCTCGGGTCGTGTAATGAATTTTAATTCTAACCAGCCGATAAGTCAAAAAGTAAATACAGCGAAAACCATCATACACAAAGCATATACGATTAGTGACGAAATACACAGACCAGAAATATATATAAAACTAAAAACATTATTTTTAAAAAATAGCTTCCCCGAAAAACTTATAGACAATTTAATAACAAACGCGACAACCCAAAATAAGAACACAGACAAAAACAAAGATATAGAAAAAGAGGATAAACAATACATTAGTGTACCATACATAAATAATTTAACAAATCGGCAAACAATAACAAAAATAATTCCAGACGCGCATTCCAAACACCTAATGTACGCGTACAAAGCACATACAAACACAAGAAATTTGTTTACGAACACGAAAGACAAAATACAAAAAGACAAACAACAACACGTCATATATTAGATCAAGTGCAATGGAAAAGAAGGTAAAAGATAAAACGGAGTATATATAGGAACAACAAAACGCGCGCTAGGCACAAGAATTGCAGAACATAAGGGAGACGCAAACAAAGGGAAAATGACAACAGCACTTGCGCAGCATATTAAAACAACAGGACACACAGCTGATTTCGACAACACCAAAATATTAGACATTGAGAGAAGAGAACGAACAAGACTAACGCTAGAGAGCCTACGAATACAACAACAAGGGGAGAACACTGTAAGCCACAAAGAAGACATTGAGAAGACAAACTTTATTTACGCTGCAGCAATATCAGTTGACAAACAAAACTTGACGAGCAAAGACGGTTGAAATAAAACGACGATGGATAAACATAAACAAAAGTGCAATTTAGACGTAGGAACAATGACGACACTGTAGGAAATACTACAATAAGTTTAATGTATGTATTTTAATGTAAATCGAAATGTTTGTTAAAATCTTTATATGTATGTCAATGTCTTTTTTAATATGCATGTAAAACCAGACTCCCTGAGGAAGGCGTAACACACGCCGAAACGCGTCGGAGGAGAATTTTAATAAAGAATGCAATATTATTATTAAAATTAACTACATCGGCCTTATCAACTCGCTTTAGGATACATAATTATTGACGCACAAAAGGGCCCAAACACAAAACACAGAATTCTTTATATTTAATAAAAACTTTAAAAATTTAAATAAAAGCTTAAAACTGAAAGCCCACAAGACGATTTCTTTAAAATGATAAAAATTAATTTTAACTTGTTCACAAGATTTTTCAAAAATTCCCACATGTTCGAAAAATAAAGGAAAAAATGATTAATGAATGTATTTCGCATACGAAGAGCGACCCAAATTATAAAGGATTGGTTTTCTGAAACTCATGGCTGCAGTGAGCATCGAAAACATATATTGAATTATTTTTTGCACGTCCTGCTTAGAAAAAATAGTATATGGCTCACGGAGAAGTTATGTGGTGCATCTCAGAAGGAGATGCAAGTAAAGCACCATCACAAAAGACAACAGAGTTAATATTGCCATGGGAGGTAGGTGGTGTAGTTGTAGGTGCATAGAACTTTAAAAAAAATAGGTTTGTGTAGGAAGTGCTAATTTGAGGTAAAATTAAAAAATTGGTTTGTGTAGGTAGTATTTATTTTGGGTAAAGTAAAAATATAGGTTTGTGTAGGTGGGGAACATGGGGATGTTTAAATGATAAGCATTTAAACATCTCAAGTCGACTCGAAGGTCATTCTCTAATGACCCCACTGCTGTTGCAATGGCCTCCCCGTGGTGTTCCCTGGATACCGATTCACACATTGTGCATTATAATCGGAAGCGAATTCGAGCGGCGACTTGTTTTGCTTAATAATGTATAAATATATATCTATGTACATATATATGTATACATAATCTATTTGTATACATATATATACATATATAAAATGGTAGTTAAATACGTCTCACATACTTTCGGGCAGCTGTGAGCTGCCACCGAAGAAGATAAATTTATTATAATTAGCCAATGTAATTTATTAGATAATAACTGGTCTAAAAAAATAATAATAACATTTAAAAAATATTAGAAAATCAAAAGAAAACAAGTAAGAACGTTGCAGTCGGACGCACCCGACTGCAGAATACTATGTTCCCAGTCCTATATAATTTGGTTATTTGTGTGTTCAGAAAGAGACGCGAAAAAAACTGCACAGGTGCGAGAGATATAGGTTTTGCTCCTTTGTGGGGGAGAGGGTGGGGGGTCCAAAAATTTCTGAAGCTGATTTGTCCAGGGGGTCAACATTAGTATGTGTGCCAAGTTTGGTGACTCTACCTGTACAGGTGTGGGATATAGATTTTTCTCATTTGCGGGGGAGGGGGTGGAAGGTTAAAATTTTTTTGATGCAGACTTATCTAGGTGGCCAACATTAGACTGTAAGCCAAATTAGGTAACTCTATCTTTGAAACTGTAGGAGATATACCACTTGAAAAACGTGTTTTGAGGATATCATATGCCGATTTGTGGTGGTGGGGGTGGGTGGTCAAAATTTTTTGATGCAGATCTGTCGGGAATCTCAACATTAGTCTGTATGCCAAATTTGGTGACTATAGCTTTAAAAATGGCGAAGATACAGGTTTTCCCCAAATTGCGGGGAGGGAGTGGAGGTGGGTGGTCGATCTCGACACTTCATAAATTGACGATATACACCAACATGTGTACCAAGTTTGGTTGCTCTAGCTCAAAGATAAAGGCAAAAAAATTGCGTTCATACGGACAGACGGACATTTTTTGCAAAGCCAATATACTATTTTCCCTTCGGGAACATAGTATAATAAAAAATAAATATTGCTTCCCATTATCAAAAAAATGGATCAACTGGGGATTGAACCTGCAAAAAGCCACTTTTAAAACAAGCACTCTATCCACACCGCCACAGCATCATGAATTCTAACGCCGACAAAATCAACCTATGTGCATATAACAGGGCATGTGTCGTGCGCTTGGTCGCTTCCATTTCCATTTCTGAATTCAGATTTCATATTGCCATCGGCTTATTTTTTTTGCCGAGCTGGCAACCCGACTGGGGTTGTGGGAGTTCGGCTTTTTTGCCGAAGAGTCTGGGGTTGTGCGGTCAGCAAAACATTTGGCCTCAGAAAACTCGCACTTTGACGTATCTATGTGCATTCAGTAATTAATGGTAGTACTATAACACATTTCGAGGAACAGCGCGCCATCTACCGTAGATCGATAGCAAAGGTAGGCAGTGTCTGAGAGACATAAGCAATATGGCGACTTCAGTCGCACTTATAATTTTTAAGGACGAGATAGCGATTCAAAAGAGAAATATGTTTTATCTCTTTTGCACTTTCACGTTGTTATACTGGCGCATATCGAGATTTTCCGATATATATTTAACTATTTTATTATATTATTATACGTCGCTAAACACACATTCTATCAATAAGGGACGGCAAGCCCGTTCATTATGACAAACTAGCTTCATTGTATCAAGCTCATATTGAAACAAAAACCAACTGACTGACCTGCATAGATCAGCTAATACCGAACTTACACTTGGAAGAAAAAGCGAAGCTTTTACAAAAGTGATAAAAAGTTCAATACAAGTGGTTCTAATAATAATAAATAGAACTGTAAGGGTTAGAAACTTAGATAAAGCGATTAAGCTTTGATACGGACTTAGAATTTCAAATGGACCTGTTGATGCCAGTAATTAGTTCAAGCCGGGATCGGACAGCAAGTGGGTCAGAGGTTAAGGCATCCGCCTTACAGACGGGAGCACTCGGTTCGAATCTAGCCGACTACTACTCATATAGGGACAAGTTTGGACAAAACTTTCTAACAATAAGGTCACTGATGAGTAGACCTCGGATTTTGCATATTTGCATATTCTTGAAGGATTAAGATATTTAAATTCTGATGACACCAAAATTCGTTTCATTGAAAATAGAGGTGAAAACGATATGCATATTTTTTTTTTTTGCATATTTGCATATTTTGCATATGCATGACATATGCAAAAAATATGCAAAATATGCAAAATATATGCAAAATATGCAAAATATATGCAAAATATGCAAAATATATGCAAAATATGCAAACACTTTTCTATTTTAAACAAATCAAGAAATAATATAAAAGCGATTCAGGGGGTCGTGTACATATTAAAATTTTATTTTATAGGATTAAAATTATTCAATATAATTATTATTACAATATATAACCATTATTTTCTCTAAATTATTTATTAAGAGGCTTTGACGTTTTTCCCCAAAAACCATTTTGTAGGCGGAAAAGCTTCTTTCAACATCACAGGAAGTAATTGGAGCAAATTTGTATTTTGTAATATTTTCGTTTGAAACGGGTTTAAGTCCAGACAAATCTTCGGCATTGAGACTTAAAATCTTATTAATTTTTGAAATTATATTAAAGTCTGGATTTATTTTCAAAATGCCTTCAAATTTTGCCTTCAACTCCATTCCAAAAGCACCACTTGTGTTCTGAACAATATTTTCAGCTTCCTTAAATAACTCCATTGACTTTGCCAATGGGAGACCCTTTGCTTCCAAGGAAGTTATTATTTCGGCAACTCTCCCGAAATTCGATTTTATATATATAAAATCGCGATGCAGTTGGGGACTTTTTATAAACTCTTTTGCCTGCTTTATACACTCAGCATCTTCTGGGTTCAATGTTTCAAGAACCTCAAATGGAAATTCAGAATTTTATTCTCTACCAAACTAAAGTAATTGCATAAAATCATTTCCAAAAATAATGGATTATCGGATTGACCGATGACCCACTTTTTTGACAAATGTACTAACCTCTGCTATTCCCTCCAAGTTATCTGCATAAAATGATGCCGCCTTCAACCATGTACCCCATCTGGTTATGATCGGTTCTGGTGGTAACTCCTTATTAAGTATTTGTTTGTAGCGTTGTACTCTGAGCGGAGCTTTTATAAAAATTTTTTTTACACATGCTATGAACGAGTTAGCGACTGGAAACAATGTTCTTACTTTTTCAGCTATTAAATTTAAACAGTGTGCCAAACAAGTTATGTGTATGAGATTCGGGTAAAAAACTTTTAAATTTTTACCAGCTTTGATCATATATGCCGCAGCATCCGTTAAAAGCAACAAAACTTTTGACTCATTCCCTTGTGGAAACAGTTGCATTATTTACTTCTTCTAACTGTTTGCACGACAATAAAAATGAGCATGAGGAATCATTTTCGCTCAATGTTCCTACAATCAAATTCGCGACATATCGCCCTTGTTTATCAGTTGTTTCGTCCACTGATATCCAAACGCTTTCGTCTTTGATACTGTCGCGAATTTGTTGGATTGATTTTTGGTAGCATTTATCCAAGTAGCTCTTCCTGAGAGTACTTTCATCAGGAATAATTTGCCCCGTGTATTTCTTTAAAAAATTATTAAATGTAACATTGCTTAGCACATTCCATGGTATATTTCCCGCAACCAATGCTGTACATAAATCCATTTTAAATTCATTTCCGGAATTATCGGAAAAGTTGAACGTGTTGCTGCCGGAAGTATGCGCATTTTCGTCGTTGTTGTTATTAGTTGCATTTGACCTTCTGTGAAGTGAAGTAGCAACATGCTGCTGCAATTGAAATTTTCTTTCGCAAGGAATCTAAAATATTACGAACATTAGAACGTACTTATTTAACAATCAGGCTTGGCTTGCTTAAGCCTCAATATTAACACTTCACCTTTTTGACACAAGTCGTACAAATTATATTGTTTCCATCAATTTCGAAGCACTTTTCGGGAAAGCTGTTAAGCCATTTTCCCATTAAATTTTTCTTAGATTTGTTGATTTTTGACATTTCACTACACTTTATGATTGATAAACATTGATATAGTATAATTTTATATACAGCCAATTCATTAAACAAATGTTTTAACTGTTTGGGAATTATAGGCCTAGATAAAACAAAATAAAATCCTCGTGGTAATTATTCTTCCTTCATAGTCTGGCTGAGTTACCTGAGTTGCGGTTCGCCGAGGTACCTGCGCGGCGGTCCCGAGTTCAAACCCTACAGTGGAAATTTTGGGTGATGATTTTTTTTTATTATTATATTCCATATTAATGGAAGACATTTTTTTGAAGTAAAATCTTTTCACCGCTTCAACTTTGCCCATATCAATAAATTCTATATGTATATGGTAACGCCACTCGAGATTTCATTTGCTTATAGTGATATTATCTTTCATATACTCGCACATGCATACACATATGACTTTTGACGATACGATTAAAAATAAACATTCTGAAGTCATCCGCACTTCGGGAAATTAATCCTGTTTGATACTTAAAGATAATATATACATATGTTTTCTTTAAATCTACAAAGTGTTCTTCATATATCTCGAAAGTTCTTGTTTTAACAATTTCGGACTTAAAAAAAATCGTTCCTAATATAAGAATTCTGTACTCATAATTACACTTTTCGAGCTTGGTCGGATTTTGACACCGTTTGTACATGGTTTGAGTACAGAATACTTAATTTATCTCTGAGTGTAGAAATATAATAGCTCGCCCTTTAATATTTAACGAGAGGAATTCAATTTTAAGATGAAATTCGATTGCATATGTTTTGCATATTTTGCATATATTTTGCATATTTTGCATATATTTTGCATATTTTGCATATATTTTGCATATTTTGCATATATTTTGCATATTTTGCATATATTTTGCATATTTTTTGCATATGCTTTTGCATATTTTTTGCATATATTTTGCATATTTTCGATATGCATTAACTTTTGTTATATTTAAACGATAAGACGTCTGCATAAAAATTTTGGTACCAATCTGATGAAAAATACAAAAGATGCAAAATTCCGAGGTCTACTGATGAGGATGCTTGGCAGCATCCGGAATAGCGCTATATGATCAGCCAATACTTTTCATATCTACCTTTCTATATTCACCCTAAATTGTTGACGTCAAGCCTGTTAAATATTGCATTTAAAAATTATACGTCGCTAAAAACACATTCTATTTAACTATTTTTTTCGGCAGTTCCACCTAATTTCATAAGAAGAAGGTACTGTAAAAATATATTTTATATTTGAAATATTATTACCTAGTTCAAATATAAGCGGCATCATAAACTTACGGACTGTCAAACATCCTGGCAGCTCCACGCATTTTACAACACTTTAAAACTATCCCATAAATATGGTGATAGTTGACCGACTTCCACCAACTATCGAGTGTGGCGATTTCAGTCGCACTTATAAGCTTTAAGGCCGAGAGAGCGATAAGTCACGAGACTTATATTAAACGGGTTATTCACGTTTTATTTTAAACTATTATTAACAAATTCTTATCTATGCAACACAGGTAAATTTTTCACGTTTCCCAACACTACAAACGATCACCTATCGTGTCGATATACGCATATGGATCAGCTTTTATTTGCATTCATTTCATTATTTCGTCAATAAGGTCTTGTTCTGCCGACAGAATTTGCTTTCTAATTTTTAGACTCAACGTTTAAGACCAAAGTCATACATTTTGACGTAATCTTTATATGAGGGCGCTATACTAAAGAATTACTCGCCATACACATTTCGAGGAGCAGCGCGTTATCTACCGTAGATCGATAGCAAAGCTAGGCAGAGTCTGAGAGACATAAGCAATATGGTGATTTCAGTCTCACTTATAAGTTTTAAGGCCGAGAAGAGCGATTCAAGAGAAAGATTTTTTATCTCATTTGCACTTGCATGTTGTTATGTAGCAGCTGGCGGTTACCGAGATTTTCATACAATTTTCGGTAAATGTTTCTTTAGCTACCCCTCATAAAGACTGCACCGATCTTGATGGCTTTGGTACCAAAACACGTGGAAAAATTCCAGATTCGATTTCCGGTGACGGAGGTCAACTTTATTGCACAATTATTTAATAAAACAATATTTAAAATAAGTCCCATACAAGCGATTGCCGACCCGCTGTTGTATACTGACAGAGCAGGGTTACGTGTGCCGATAACATTATGTTATTTACAGAAAGCAGTGTATGTAAATGATCATGTGCAGACAAAGTATTGTTGATAAGAATCGTGAAATAATTGGCGCGAATATACTGTACGATAGTTTGAACGAATGTTTGGGCGCTAAGATTTGAATTTCATAGATTGAGAAAAACTAATTTTATTTAATATCAAAAAATTCAAGTGAATTGCTAAGATTACATTGCGCTATTATTAACGCTCTTTATCAATGTCAAAATAAGAATATTAAAAAATTTCTGTCTAATAAACATAGTATGTACATACATATGTACGTATGTACATATATCTATATACATATATATAAAGAGATCAACCTGATTGACTGACTGACTGACTGATTGGTGACATTTGGGCAGCCCAAACGGTAGATGCTAGAAACCTGCAATTTGTAGAGTACCTTCTTAATATAAAATTAGATGGAACTGCCGAACAAAATTGTTAAATATATATCGAGAAGTATAAGAAAATTGTATTTGAAAATTTCGGTATGCGCCAGCTGCTGCATAAAAACGTGAAAGTGCAAAACAGATAAAAAATCTTTCTCTTGAATCGCTCTCTCTGCCTTAAACTTATATATTGTTTATGTCTCTCAGACACTGCCTAGCTTTGCAATTGGTCTACGGTAGATGGCGCGATGCTGCTCGACATGTTTGGCGGGTAATTCCTTAGTATAGCGCCCCTAAGACTGCGTCAAAATGTCTGACTTTGGTCTTAATAGACGCGTCTCAAATTAGAAAGCAGATTCTGTCGGCGGAACAAAACTTTATTGTCGAAATAATGAAATGAATGCAAATAAAAGTTGACCGATATACGTATATCGACACGATAGTTGTTCGTCTTAGTGTTGGAAAACATCAAATATTTACCAGAGTTGCCAGACAGGTAGATATAGAACCGCACAAATTTGAATTTGTTAATAATAGTTTTTAAAAAAATGTGAATACGCCGCTTAAAATAATAATAATAATAATAATTAAAAATATATAAGTGCAGAAATGAAATTGACTTATTGGTTTTGTCTCTTAGCCTCTGCCTATGCTTTGCTATCGATCTACGGTAGCTGGCGCGCTGCTACTGGAGTCAATTATTTTTGTTATAGTACTACGATTTGGTTAATTTTAATCATTTAAGTTTATTAATTAGTAATGTACCTTTTCATTCAATATGATGCGAATGTTGCTGGGCTGATTTACGACAGAATAACATTATTATTATTATTATGTAGTTAATCGAAACATTTTCCAAATGTGGCCTTGTGGCGGTCGGTCGATATTTGTTAGTACCAAACATGTAATAAGGTTGCCGCCAAATTTGAGACATTTTAATTTTTGCTGACAGCGGCGCATTTCCGCAGTGCACGGGACTTATGCAAACAGAGTGCGATAAATGTAGGTTTGCGCTATGTTTTAACAATGGAAATAATTGTGTTAAGAGTTTTCACTTGAATTATGTAAAGACTTTATACCACCCTTCCGATATTTTCTGAATGTTAGTATTATTCTTCTAACTCATTAAAAAGACAAAGGGCAAAATGCGCAAACATCCAAAAGACATCGAGCAGAAATGCGCACAAAAAATCATGACAAGGCTGTGCATAAGTTTTGTACGACTTGCTCCGCTATCCCTCTTCCCGACAAGCACAAAGCTTCTTAGCTCTCGATTTTAAATTATCGTCCAAACGCGGACTAACATTAATATTGTATTAATCTTAAAAGAAAGAGTCTGATGTGTGTTATATATTCACACTGAGCCACCATCTACCATCACGCCAGATGATGGTCCCATAGTTTTACTCGTGCCGAAATATGACCATCAGTTCCACCATCTCGTTTGGATGTTCCTATCTCACACGTGCCTCTTCGATTTTATACCAATTGTTTTCGTATGCAACACTGAATATTTGCTATTCACTATGAAAATGTAAACAATGTCAACATAAATAAATGGCAACACCAATAAGAACAAGAATAGAAACAAGTGAGAAATGGCGGAATCAAGTAAGTAAATAAAAGTTTTAAAATCTTTTAAGATATTATTAATAATGGATACTTCATTCACAGCATGCAAGAATTCGCAATCCAGGGTGAGCTGGACGGCCGTGCTCGAAAATATGCTAATAGATCTATGGGGAGAAAATATTGGCGATTTGCGAGGCGCACGCAAGAACTCCCATATCTATATAGAGAGGCTTGCAGCTTTGAAAGATGCCGGTTTTCATGGTGTCTGGACCGATGTGCGCACCAAAATTGAGAATTTGACGCGGAAGTACAGGTAATACAGAATATTTATGTTTAAGATAAGTTAAAAGTAATATTCTATGTATTTGCAGGGCAGAGCAAAAGAGCATGCCGACCATGGACAACAGCAGTAAGTTTTGTATTATTATACTTATTAGCTGTTCATTAACTAATTATACTTAACGCCCCCATTACAGATTATATGGAGGATATAATGGAATTTGACCCGGAGGTGCCGTCGTGCAGCACCAGTACTGGGACCGGTAATGTCAAGTCGCTTCCAGCAAAACGCAGCAAGCTGAACACCCAAGCAGCGTTGCTGGACATTGCCGAAAGAAAAATAAAATTGCAGGAGGGCCAAAGGCCACCTTAGACACCCTACAAGAACTCGTAAGGAATAGCAAGGAGTTCCAAGATAAGATCCTAGATATCCTGAGAAAAAAAGATATTTAAACATATATAATAATAATAAAGAGTAATTGAAAGCCTTATAATTAGTTTTAATAATCAAATGTAAAAGAATGAAATAAATAGCTTGAAGTTTGAACTTTGATTACAAATATTTTTATTTTTCGACTAAATAGCAGATCGCACTTCCCCGGCCGATCTGGTGAAATCAGCGGAAGTGTTGTCCTGATTCGGCTGTTCCTTTTCGCCCTCACCAAGTGCGGCTCTCCAGGTGTCATCACTGCCTCTGTTGTTTACATTCAAAATGTTGTGCAACACACAACAAGCCGTGATGATTACCGCATTGTTTCTTGTAGTGGCTGTCAAGCCCTCAGACAACGCGGCAGAACCTGGCCTTCAAATGTACAAAGGCATTCTCCACAACTCGCCTTGCTTTGGAAAAGTTGTAATTAAATGTCCTCTTCTGCAAGGGCGCTCCTGTCGAGAACGGGTATGGCTTCATCAACCTCCGAGAATATCGGAACGCAGAGTCTCCAATTAAGACAACTGGGACTTCAACACCACATACATATATACCTTGATTTTGCCTCCAGCAATGGGCACGAATCCATCTTGCTGGAAAGACTCGACCTTTGGAATATATGTGAGTCATTCCAACGACCCGGGGAACCAATATTGACATACATAAATCTGTTACTACAAATTGAAATAAAATTAGAACAAATAAGATCTCGACACTTGAGGGTATACACCAACAGGTGTACCAAGTTTGGTTGCTCTAGCTTAAAGATAAAGGCAAAAAAAATTGCGTTCATACGGACAGAAGGACATTTCGCAAACCCAATATACTATTTTCTCTTCGGCAATGTTTTTTATACAAAACTTAATTTTTGACTGATTGCTCCTAAGGGAGCCATGTGTTCCGATTTTGATCAAATTAAAGGAAACTATTTTTAAGTATTATAAAACTTTCACTTAGCTTGGATGAAATATTTGATAAACAAAAAGTTTGATATGGTGCAATAGTGGTCTGATTTTGACCAAATTTGGCCAGATTGCATAACCTCTCTAGAGGCTTGGGAAAGTTTGGTAAGGATACAATAATAAACAAAAAAGTTTTTCATACAAAAACATAATTGTCGATCGATCATTCCTATGGCAGCTATATGATATAGTAGTCCGATCCGGCCGGTTCTGACATATGTACTGCCTGCAGCAAAAAGAAGGGTCTGTGCCAAGTTTCATTACGATAGCTTTAAAACTAAGAGACTAGTTTGCATAGAAACAGACGGACAGATGGACATGGCTATATCGACTCGGCTATTCATTCTGATTCAGAATCTATATACTTTATTGGGTCGGAAACGTCTCCTACTGTCCATTACACATTTCAAGACAAAATTATAATACCCTCTGCTAGGGTATAAAAATAGAAATATATTTAAAATGTGATTTAATAACTTAAGCGAGACATCTTACAACTTATAACAGTACTAAAATGTTGATTGTGATAATAAATACATAAAAAATAGATTAAATTAAAAAAATAACTTACCTGAAATCTACCAGGCAAAGAGTACAACCGAGTACCATCCTTTGTAATTAAAGTGGTCGATTGCTTCTGCTGCTGGTGGCTTAATTTCAATATGACATCCATCTAAATGAAACAATTATATTAGTAAACATTATAATTGAAATTTTTTGTTTTATTTTTACCAATAGCGCCAAGATACTGAGAAAACCCGATACCTTCAAGGCCCTGGACACACTCGTAAATTTTAGACTCAGTGAGAAAGTTTGGCGTCATATACTCTTCTGTAATCTCCGCAACGACATCCATGCAAAATTCATGTAAGATATTGCAGACGCTGTTGGGAGCAACGCCAAACAGTCTCCCAACTGTGCGGTACTCCGAGGCCGAACCCAGTGCCTACAGGGCAATAACTGACCGCTTCTCCAATGGAATAGCGTTCCTAAAATTTGTGTTTTTCTTTGCTAACATTGGCAAACGATTCACCAGCAAAGCAAAAGTAGAGCGTTCCATACGGTAGCTCTCCTTAAAAAATTTGTCATCATTCTGGGGAACGTCCGTCTCCCAAAACGTGCCAAGCAGCTTCTAAAATATATAAATTATGTATGTTATATGAATTTTCATATGGTTCATATAAAATAATTGTACTTACATGCATCCCACTCGTGGCAAATCTAAATTGGCAGCCAACAACATCAAAAAATTCATCATCGTCGTCGTCCGCTGCTGCGGAGTATTATCCATTTCTACTTTTTTGTTTAATGCCGCAAAACCATTTACAATTAAATCAGTGTTATGCTGATCGACAGCAGCAACAATAGCCACTTTCTTGCTGAAATTCATTTAAAATTTAATGTTATGCAGACTTTGCACTCTGCTGACGCCAAAGGTTGAATTGATGGTAGATGGTATATGGGGGCAGTGTGAGCGGTGTTCCACCATCCACCATCTTCCCATGCGTTTCCCGATGATGTGCTAAATGGGAATAGCCTATAAAATGTGCAGGCAGCTATATTTAGATATGAATTTGTAGGCTAAAAATGCATGGTCATACTTATTGTATAAGTGCGCAATAATAGATAAATAAGTAAATATGAATAGATGTGTGACCCTTTAATTATTGTTGTTGTCTTACAGTGGTTAGGTGTGCTTTTAAACTTATAATTTTCCATGGCTGTGAGCCATGTTTTTGTTTTTATACATTCTTTAAATGTATTTTACGTGTATCGATACATTTAAGTCTAATAGAAAATAGATAGAAATCGATGTATTACAAGATTAGCGGCGATATTCAAGCCCCCTTACAGTTATTGGTATATTGGTATACAAGTGCACTTAGAAAAGCAGAAAAACTAAAGCTATGGCCGATAACCAAAGGCAAATCGTGAATTTGAGGGGACAGTTAAATGCTGTGAAGCATACAAGCATAGTTAGGAAATGCGAGCAACGCCGCGGGTATAAGCTAGTATAATATAAATAAATACCAGACTGCAAAGCTTACTGTACCCAGGTCAAAAATTTCCGATCGCATCTACGTGCACTTACACATACACATACACGCATGCACAAAGACGCACACACACACACACAGCGCAAGGAAGACAAATAGGGTGGTGGCTGTGAAACCCTTCTACCCCTCCCCCCCCCCCCCTCCCCGCTGTAGCACTGCTTATTATCTGATCGACTTCAAATTTAGCCAAAAATTATACATGCCAAATTCCAAAGCTATATCTTTAAAGATGTTGGTTAAAACGTTTTAATCGAATTGACGGGGAACGGGAATTTTTCCGCGTGTTTTGGTACCAAAGCCAGAAAGATCGGTGCAGTCCTTTATGGGGGATAGACATAACATTAAACTAGCAATTAAATTCCGGCAAAGTGCATCTCATTTATATTCTGGTCTCGAAGAAAAAAAGAGTATATCGAAATGTCCGTCACCACCACCCCATCCCCAACAATTTGGCAAAAACCTGCATCTTCCACATTTTTAAAGCTATAGTCACTAAATTTGGAATACATACTAATGTTGAGATTCTTGACAGATCAGCATCAAAAAATATTTGCCACCCCTCCCCCGCCAATCCGCAAATGCTATCCCAAAAACACGCTTTTCACAGGGGTATATCTCCTTCAGTTTCATAGCTAAAGTCACACAATTTGGCATACAGACTAATGTTGACCCACTGGACAAATCAGCACCAAACGATTTGCAATCATCCATCTTGAACTTCTTTAAAACCTTTCTTCATATTCGCATTCGCTTCGCATTCGCAACGGACGTGTTTTTTTCTTGCGCATCGCTTTTGTGTATTTTCCTCGTTATATCAAGTGATAACTTGTGCTTTTTTGTTCTTGTGACGTGTGTTATACATCGGTTGTGCGAAACACATTGTTGGACATTAAATTGCAATTAAATTTATTAAACCTTTCTAATACTTGTTCAAATACAACAACAAACAACATCACAAGCAAGCTGGTGGTTGATTTGTGCAGTTTGCATTGTGCTTATATTTGTTTTTGTATTTCTACTAATCCGCGCTCTCAACGCTTGCTTAACGCTCTCGCGCACTTCTATCGTTGGTGTTGGTTACGGTTTCTCTCTTTGTTTTGTATTCCGTTGCTGATTTCGGTCGACGCGCCCGCGTTTTAATATTTTCTAATTGGTGTTGTTGTGCGTAAGTACAAATCAGCGTCAACAGTTTTAACCCTAGTGTGCCTTCTTTTTTGTTCGTACTTTTTATTTTTTGTGCAGTTGTTCTTTTTTAATTTATTTTTCATCTTTTTAAATTATTTCTTTTAATATAATGGTTGTCTGCTATAATAAAAATTTCCAGGTTCGTGTAAACGTAAAAATGGGTTTTGTTTGCTGCTGGCTGTGTGACAACGTTTCACACGAAAAATGTGCAGGCCTTAACGGCAGAATAATCGACCAGATTGAGTCCAAGTCTGGCTTAAAGTGGACTTGTGAATCATGTAGGGACGTTGAAAAAGATATTATGGCATTTATGAGGCAGACGAAGAAAGTCTTTGGAGACATATTCGCTCGGTTTAAAAACCTGTTTGATGGTTTCTCCGATTTGGAAACCGAGTTTAAGAGTATGAAACTCTTAAATGAGTCTCCCAAACGGAAAAAGGCTAATCTTTGACTGTCCATTGGCCCTAATGAACTTTCGCTATCTACTCACTTACCCACTACATCCGCTACCAAACAGTTAGTGTTGATTAATTTATCATCCCCTTCATCCCATATTTTGATCAGAAGTGACGAGAACAACATCTTACCCATGGATGTGTTTTCTTCTGACCCGAAGAGATTCCTGATTCGGTGATTGTTAGCAGTGTTGATGCAGGCCAACAGCCTAGTATTAATAATGTCAGTCTTTCAGTCGAATTATCTGGTCAATCAACCATTAGCATGGCTCCATTGGATGCTCATATTACGGTTGGTAATACGACCCTTGTAGCCGTTCCACCACGGAAACAAATCTTTGTTTCGCGGCTTGCCCCTGACACTACATCTGATGATGTCAAGGCCTTTATACAGGCCAAGTCAAAGGCCCATATTACGGTGGAGACATTTAAATTTGCTTATCCTCGGGAAATTTCGTCTTTCAAAATAAGTGTTCCGGCTGAACATTTCAACAATATTTGCTGCAATGAATTCTGGCCTGACCACTTAGGAATATACTGCAAAAAAGAAAAATCGGCCTCCGATTTCACTTCCTTCCTCCAGTGGTAGTTCTAACCCACATATTGTAGTATCTGATAGTTCAAAATCTAACATCTTCCCTCTTATTGGGCTATCAGAATGTAAGAGGTCTTTGTAGTAAACTTAGTAATCTTTACCTAAATAGCTTAACTTTTCCTTTCCATGTCGTTGCCTTTTCTGAAACATGGCTAAGGCCCGACATTCTTAATTCTGAAATTCTTTCTAATAAATTCTCTATATATAGAAAAGATCGCACTACTCGTCGTGGTGGTGGTGTACTTATTGTTGACGTTGATTTGTCATCTGAGATAGTAATAACCGATAGCTCTGTAGATATTGAATTTATTGCTGTTAAAGTTAGTTTTTGTGGTGTTTGTTTTTTTATTACTTGTTCATATATACCACCTTCTTCAGATTTCTCTATTTATTCTTCGCATGCTTCTGCTATACATTCTGTCTCATCTATGCTTTCTGATCGTGATTTTCTTGTAGTTCTTGGTGATTTGAATATTGCCGGAACTACCTGGACTTATAGTCTTGACTCCAGCGTGTTGACACCCACGACTCAGCATGATTTTACTGATAGTTTATTTGGGATGTCATTGTGTCATATCAATGGTATCCCAAATTCTTTACATAAAATGCTTGATCTTTTTTTGTCTTGGATTCCTCCCTCTATTCTGTCTCCCGGACTATACCTATATCCATTCCTGAAGATCCTTATCACCCATCTTTGGAAGTGTTGATTGACTTACCAGCCAGGATGCCAAGCCCAGGCAGAAAATTTGCAGAGCGAGTTCGTAAATTTCGGAAAACCGATCTTTCTAAAATTGCTCTGCTCCTATCCCAGACTGACTGGTCCCACATGTACATGTGTAGAGATATGGATTGTGCAATCGAATATTTTTATTTAACTTTAAATTCATTAATTGATTCCTGTGTTCCATTTTGTAACCCACGTAGGTCTAACAAACCTTCGTGGTTTACACGGGATTTAAATAACTTAAAAAATAGAAAGTCGAGATTGTACAAAAAGTTCAAGGAATCTGGCTCTTTCTTGGATTTTTCGCGCTATTTGATTGCCCGATCTAACTTCTCTGTACTTAATATACACTGTTATAACAACTACCTCAGAAGCTGTAGGTTACAGTTTCAGCGGGATCCTAAAAGGTTTTATAACTTCGTTTATACGAAGCGTAGGTCATCAACACTTCCATCAACTGTATTTTTCGAAAAAAGACAGCTGACTCAGATCAGGCTACTGCCGATCTTTTTGCTGAATTTTTTCAAACGACTTATAGTTTACAACCTTATCATATGGTTTCGCCTTATCGTTATCATGTTAATAACTCCAATTGCATTTTTGGACCTTTAATAACTGAAAGTTCGCTTCTACGTGATTTAAAGGCCATTAAGCCCGTATTTTCACCGGGACCTGATGGAGTACCAAGCTGTGTGCTGTGCTGTGCTGAAGGTATTTTAAAGCCACTATTTTTTATTTTTAAACTGTCCGTGGGGTTGTGCTCTTTCCCCAACATTTGGAAAGAATCATTTATTATGCCTCTCCATAAAAAAGGAAACAAGTCTAATGTTGAAAACTATAGAGGTATTTCTAAGTTGTCTGCTATTCCTAAGATTTTTGAGAAATTAATAACTTCTCAACTTCAACATTTATGTAGATCTATAATTTCACCCTGCCAGCATGGGTTTGTGAAATATAGATCTACTACCACTAACCTATTGGAAATCACTACATTTGTCATCAAGGGATTTCAATCTAAAAAGCAAACAGACGTTATTTACACTGATTTCAGTAAGGCCTCTGTTAATCATTCTCTTTTACTTCATAAACTTCACCTTCTGGGATTTCCAAATAACTTAATTCTTTGGATCTCCAACTATTTAACTCTTAGAACCCAAAAAGTGTATTTCAAAGGCTTAGTTTCTAGGTCTGTTCAAGTAACTTCTGGAGTTCCACAAGGAAGTCATCTTGGCCCCTTATTATTTACTCTGTTCATAAATGACCTTCCTTCTGTTGTAAATCACTCCCGGATGCTGATGTATGCCGATGATGTTAAAACTTGTCTGTCATCTACTGATTTCTTATCTGGTCAAAGGTTGCAAACTGATCTTGATAGTTTTCAAGCCTGGTGTCGGGTAAATTTATTAAATCTTAATTGTGGTAAGTGTAACGTAAAGTCCTATTACAGGCGAATGCCCTTTCCTTATTATTATATTCTTAATGGTAAGCCGCTTGCTCGAATTGAGTCGGTTGATGATTTGGGTATCCTCTTAGATCCCAAGCTTAAGTTTGACAAGCATATCTTTTCCACCGCTAATCGTGCCTTTGGTGTCCTGGGTTTCATTAGGCGTTGGTCGAAGGAATTTAACGATCCCTACATTACTAAAACTCTTTATACTTCTCTGGTCCGACCTATTCTTGAATATGGGTTTTGTATTTGGTGCCCCAGTACAAGGTTCATCAGGATAGATTAGAGTCGGTACAAAAACAATTTCTGCTCTTTGAACTCCGGGGTCTTAACTGGAATACTAATACTCGCTTGCCTTCTTATCGTAGAAAACTTTTATTAATAAATTTGCCTTCTCTTTCTGATCGTAGAACCATGCTGGGTGTAATTTTCTTACACAAACTAATTAATGGGGAAATTGATTCTTTTGAATTAATCAGCCAAATTAGTTTTGCAGTTCCGATCAGATGTTCTAGAAACTTTCTTCCACTTTCTCTTCAAGCTTGTAGTTCTAATTATGCTATTCATAACCCCTTTCGAGTCTTATGCTCTAACTATAACAATCTTTTCCATCTAGTAAGTAATGCTACTTCAATTTCTACACTTAAAACTTTACTCTTACGTTATTTATGTAATCCTTAGGAACCTTTGTATAATGTTATTGTTGTATTTGCATGCCCGCGATCTTTCGCTACTGTACGTTATGCGGCGTGCCCCTCGGTCGGTTGGGCGGGAGGTGGGTTGCATTTATGCTTGGGTCCGCGCGTTAACAAGCCCGTGCTTGGTGTCGTTGGGCCACTTGTATGTACTGTTCGTTAGTACATCAACGTCCAGAAAAAAATTATATAAGCAGACTCATTCTCATTCTCATTCCAATAAAATATCGTGTTTCACACAAGTCTCTCATTTTGAACTTGTTCAGTAAATATCTTTTAAAACTCATCATTCTTTCTATATCAGCTGTTGCTATTTCCAAATCGTCGACTTATAGAAGTTTATATATGTTCTTCTTTAGAGCGCCTCTATCAAGAACGTATATGCAGCGATCAACGGCTGAATTTACGAATTCACTTTCTTTTAGTGCTTGCTCAAACACTTCAAACCAGCTCCTAGCTGTTTACTTGAACCCGTAAATTGCTTTATTCAATTTACATACGCTTTCACTGCTTTACGAACACCTTGATGAACGCCATATATATTTAATCTTTCGTCGTTCCATTTAGGAAAACAGTAACATCCATGTGATGTGCTTTAAAATTATATTGATGTGATATTGACAAAATAAAACGAAAACTTGAAATTTTAGCAACTGGAGCAAATATTTCATCATAATTTAATAAATAATCATTCAAATGCTGTGGCATGTTCTTTAATCTAATAGCTTCTTTCCACTACAGCCAAAAATAGTCACATTTCAACATATGAGATGATGGTCTTTCCACGGACAAATGTGCAATTTGTCATTTGACCAAAATAAATCAGTTGTTCGGCTTATTTTGATTAAAATTTTCACAAAAAGCGAAAAATATGGAAAATAATGGCTGAACTGTAGAAAAAGCAAAGTTGCATATCAATAGGCATTTAGTTGCGATGTGTTAGTACGGTTTTGAACAATTGGAAGATGACTGTAATGCGGAGCTGGGAGAAATTTACAATGAAATTGCGAGTGCGCAAACTTTACTGCTCCTAAAAAGCAGTGTACCTTGTCAAAATGTTGCCGTTTCAACGGTGCACCTCCGGACAAACCTTCGCTTTTAACCTCATCCTTACTAAATACAGGAACATTAGGATATAAGCATTTTACTATTTATTTTAAAAATTTGTTTTCTCACATTTCTTAATCTCATTCAGAAACTTTCTTTTATCACATTCCTTAGTCTCAAACGGGAAATCTGCTTGATCACTTTCCTTACTCTCAATTAGGAAATCTGGTTGATCATTTTCCTTACTCTCATTCAGGAAATCTGGCTGATCACTTTCCTTACTCTCGGGATTTCTGTATAATATTTCACAGCTGGGGAATTAACCATGTTTGTTTCTCGCCGGATACTGAAGGTCGTTAGGAGATTTATTAATACTGTAGAATGCGGGTGTGCTTGGCAAACGCCATCAGCGCATTAAGAGTGTATCGGGCCGCTTCTTCTGGTGATGCGAGCTAGTGATATAGTGATAGTTAAGATATCGATGTCTGATCGTTACGAATGCTGGAAACTGCATATAAGGTGTTCCAGCGTTTCCGAAACTCGGTTCCTACATTTACGGCACCTATCCTCTAAGATACCCATCTTTTTTGTCCAGTCAGTACTCCTTCCATTAGTCTGCAATATCTCCTTGGAAGTTTTTTTAAAAATAATTCGGACGTTGATGTACTAAGCGGGCAGTACATTCAAGTGCCCCAAACGACACAAGCACGGGCTTGTTAACGCGCGGACAGGCAAACAGCAACCTCCCCGACCGAGGGCGCGCCGCATAACGTGCGGTAACGAAGATCGCGGAACAGATAAATAAGAACAAACTAAATAAAATTTCTACATAAATTATAACGATAGACAAAAAACTATAGATTACACAGATAATATAAAAGAGAAGTTCTGAATAAGGAAATAGAACTAGCATTACATATTACATGATAAAGATTGTTATAATTAGAACATATGATACGAAAGGGGTTATGGATAGCATAGTTAGTATTACAAGCTTGAAGAAAAAGAGGAAGAAAGTTTCTAGAATTTCTGATCGGAACTGCAAAACTAATCTGGCTGATTAATTCAGAAAAATCAATTTCTCCTTTAATTAGCTTGTGTAAGAAAATTACACCAAGTATGGTTCTACGATCAGAAAGAGAAGGAAGATTTATTACTAAAGGTCTACTACGATAAGAAGGAAAGTGAGTATTAGTATTCCAGTTAAGACCCCGGAGTGCAGAGATGAAATTGTTTTTGTACCGATTCTATTCTATTCTGATGAACCTTGTTCTGGGGACACCAAATACGAGACCCATATTCAAGAATAGGTCGAACATGAGAAGTATAAAGAGTTTTAGTAATGTAGGGATCGTTAAATTCTTTACACCAACGCTGAATGATACCCAGGACACCAAAGGCACGATTAACGGTAGAAAAGATGTTTTTCAAACTTAAGCTTGGAATCTAAAAGGATACCCAAATCATCAATCGACTCAATTCGAACAAGCGGCTTACCATTAAGAATATAATTGTTAAAAAGGGCATTCACCTGTAAAAGGACATTACTTTACATTTACCACAATTAAGATTTAATAAATTTACCCGACACCAGGCTTGAAAACTGTCAAGATCAGTTTGCAACCTTTGACCAGATAAGAAATCAGTAGATCACAGACAAAGTTTAACATCATCGGCATACATCAGCACCCGAGAGTGATTTACAACAGAAGGAAGGTCATTTATGAAGAGAGTAAATAATAAGGGGCCAAGATGACTTCCTTGTGGTACTCCGGAAGTAACTTGAACAGACTTAGAGACAAAGCCTTTGAAGTGAGTAAGCAGCAGGAAGTGAGTGAGCAGGAATACATTCTGGTTCGCCTCTTGCACATAATTATGGTGATTCTGTAGCTGGTTGTGTTTCGCCACCATTCACCAGCTTCAGCCCAGGCAGTTAGCTGTATAGCGACTGCAACGAAGCTTTTATGTTCAAAGCGTTTTCGCGAGGTAGCCTTCGTGCTTGCCAGAACATTTTTGGAACTAATGGAAGACGCCCGCAACGATTTTATCGCCGCTTGGCTGTCCACGAAAATATTTATCCGTTCATTTGAGGTTGGTATGTGTTTATGGCAAATGTCATCCTATCACAGCCTAACATCACTCACTGAGCGTAACAGAAGTCTCGAAACTATCTTCTCTTTCTGCGCTCACTCAGCCCTCAGCTAAGCCCTGTAAGCCTAGCATTTTCAATTGAAGTTACACTGTCAACCTCTACAGTCAAGTTATTCTGAAAATAAATGAATTTTTAGTGAAGTGAATAAAAAAGTGTTTTATTTAAAGTTTCACCTGCTACCGCGTTTAATTATTTACCGCTGTCCTCCACCACAACAGTATGGATTGAGCCAGTTCTGCTGCTTTCCATACTGCGAAAACTTAAGCTTGGAATATGCTGCAGTAGTCAGCCAGTTTGTACGGCAGCCTTTTTTCTGGCTCTGCACAGTACACCCCTGTTCCTACTCCTGAAACCATTTTTGATCCGTCCGTGAATATGTTATTTGCGCGTTAGTACCGTCCTGTGCGCCACTCCATTGATGTTGGTGTTTCGGCCTTGTCAAGTCTTCTGCGTGATAATGCCTTAATGAGATTGTGTGTGAGTGTCCATGGACTTCTCTATATCATCTTCTGATGAGATTCTTGGTAGCGTTGGTAGCTTCCTCTCAATTGTTTGTACAAACTTCTCCCAGTTTGTGTTCAGAAGATTTCTGAATACATTTTTGGAAGGAGTGTAATCGAATTGCACTTTAAATTGGATGTACTTGTGGTTTGAGAAAGAGGGTCTACTGAGCGTTGGCGTCCGTTCCGACAATTGGGGGCTGCCTACGCAGTTATGCCTACGTGACCAGTCTACTGAGTTCGTCGGGTGGTGCCTCCCTTTTGTGCGCCATGTAACTGGATGCTATGAGCGTGGGCTCGTCCTTGTTACCTTCCAGCGCCACGACTGTGAGATCATCAGTGCTGTAATAAGAATTTTTCGCCAACCCCTTCTGCGCAAATCGGCAGAGCTTTTCCCAAAATACGTTTTTCACAGGGGTATATCTCCTACTGTTTCACAGCTAGAGTCACAAAATTTGACATACACACTACTGTAGACGCACTGTATAACTAAGCAAAAAAAAAGTTTTCAATCCCCCACCACTTCCCCCACAAATGTGCAAAATCTATATGTTCCACACCTATGCAGGTAGAGTCATCAAATTTAGCACGCTACTACTACTGTTGACTTCCTTGACAGATTTGGCAGAAAACAATTTCGGTCCACCCACCCATTCCCCCGCAAAAGAACAAAATGTTTATCTCAAACACCTGTTCAGGTAAATTCACCAAATTATATATATACCGGACTTGAAAACGAGTATTCTGCTGTCGGGTCCATCCGACTGCAACGTTCCTACTTGTTTGACTTTAGCCCGGAACCTTGTTGCCCGCTGCAAACCAAGGTTCCTGCCCTAAGGCCACTTCGGCGGCCCCTTGCTCGTTATCTTGCTTTTATACAAGCTTAGCTGGAGGACCTTCAGCTGCATGGCTTTTAGGATCGTCCAGCCCGGAAGGCTTGACCACCAACGTTGCGTTGCCAACCTCGTCTCCTTCCGTGTGTCTTGTGGTCACTTCCCATCTTCCCATATATTTGGTACAGCAGATCCTCGACCGCCTCGCTGATTTGTAGAATCATGTGTTGTCCCTTCTTGTCGGGCTTAGCAATATGGATGACTTGCCAATCAGCGGTGGGCTCGTCCGGATTCTGCCGCTGTAGCAACATTAGCACCTGCTCTTTGGCCACGACCCACGGAAAGAGCACTTTCGCTTTCGGTATGGTCGGAATACTAGTTCTATCCACTACCTCCAGTTTGCCACCCTTCCATGGGGCGGCCACAGCGGCTATTGTTTTCCAGGGTAGGGTTATCTATACAGCTCAGGATTTTGACTGATTTCCACCAGTTTCCACTGCTCAGGCGACATTTTTCCGTTGGGGTCGCTTTTATCGATCAAGGCTACGACGACATGTCGTTTCGCCACGTTGATGGGCTTGTTGGTGGGCCGCTTGCTCACGGGCACTTTTGCCTTAGTCGCCTCGGTCGAGTGCTGGCGTTTGGCGGCCAGTTGATCTACAACCTTATTGGCGTAGTTGTGGCTAGAAGCCTGCATAATGGGCTTCTGTGCAAAATGCTTACGACCCTCCTTGATCTTTAGGTCGGCCCACGCCGGCTTGCTCCTCTCCCCTGGGGTGAGGTCGTCGCTGCTGTTGAGTCGAGCCCTTATCTGAAGGGCCGCTGAGTTTGCCTTTTCTTTCATGCTCCGCTTGGACCCGACTCTAATAGTTGTACTGGCACCCGCCTGAACTGAGGAGAGCAGAAGTTTATTTTCGGCTTCGGCGGTGCTGCTGCCGCCGTGCTATTCACAGTCCGAATCTGTATCGAATTCGGCACCGCTTCGCCCCAGTTTGGCATTCGCTGCTTTTGTGGTGGCCTTGCAACTGTCTTGGCCTGCTTTAACCGTGACACAGGCGTGACCGCTGGCGACACGCAGAGAGGATTGATCCTCCCCATGCACTGTGGGACCCCTTGTGAAAAGGACAAAAAACAAAAAAAGAAGGATAGGAAAAGGGAAAGACTGACAGCTAAAGAGAACTTAGGGCTAGGGTGGCCACGCCAGATCATTTAGGTGTGCATAAGCAGAATTTATGCATCTAGCGTGGAAGTTACTTGAAAGTTTTACTAATCTCTCAGTTACAGTTTCAATATTAGCACGAATATGTAAATCTATTGTAGAGTGGTGCCAGGGAAGCTTAAGAATCATTTTCAAAATCCTGTTTTGGGTGACTTTTAGTATATTTATATGACATTTCGCTATATCTGCCCAAACTGATGCGCTATAGAAAATTATCGCATGAAAAATTGATCTGAACACGAACATTTTGTTTTCGAAGCTTAATCTAGAATTTCTATTAATAAGTCATTTAGGGAATCAAATGCCATTTGTAATTTATTTTTGACGTTAGCTGCGAGAAGCATAGATCACAAAATAGCATTATCATCTGCATACATCGAGGAAATACAATCCTGGAGAATCGGAAGGTCCGCGGTGTAGTCGTTGTACAATAGAGGTGATAGACAAGACCCCTGAGGGCACCCAGTGGTTAAATTAACGGCAGAGGACTTGGCCTTACCTACGAATACCTCGAATGACCTGTTAGTTAAAAAGCTGTGGCAGATTTTAATGACCTCAAGGGGAAATCCCATTTGGTAAAGTTTATGTATTAAGCCTTCATGCCAGACGGAATCAAACGCAGCTTTGATGTCTAATAATAGCATTACAGTGGACAGGGATGCATTAAAGTTGCTCTTAATCAGTTTTTTGATCTTCATGAGTGGGTGCGCAGTGCAGTGTTCCTTGCGAAAACCGAACTGCAGTGGAGGAAGAATGTTATTGTCGTCTATGAACTGCCAGAGTTTTTTTTAATAATTTTTTAGCGAAATTTCCCGACGGAAGAAAGAAGGCTAATGGGACGAGATGAACTGGGCAGCGCAGTCGGCTTATTAGGCTTACTTATTGCAATGACTCCCGCAGTTTTCCAAGCTGAGGGAAAATAGCACCGCTTTAGACAACTATTGATGATAGTAGTGAGGAAGCACAACTCCCTTACCGGAAAGCCCTAAGGCATGCATTTTCGATGGTGTCTAGTCCGAAGCCTTTTTAACTTTTAGCTTTTTTAAGATTGATTTAACCTCCGCTCTGCTGAAAAAGTAGTCTTCGCTTGTGTTAACTACGGTCTCAATAAATACCAATACTGAGCTTTCCACAGACGCAGACGTCTCAGGGTCGTTATAATTGGCAGTAAGAGTTGAATTATGCCTGAAAGAATCCGCAAGTACTTCTGCTTTCTCTTCGTCGGTTGCAACACGCTTTGAGTTAACAAGTAAAATTAGGATATCCTTATACTTCTTCCTTAAGACCTTTGAGAAATTCCAAAAGAGGGAAGAGCCATTTTCCAGGGACGAAAAAACACTATTCCAGGATTTGTTGCGAAACTCTGTCACCGCTGTTGCAGCGAGATGCCTTACCCACTTAAATAACGCAAGGTCAGACGGGCCTTTGCCAGTTTCTACGATGAAGGTTTCTGCATCTCAGTAAGCACTTAACATTCTTCGATAGAGGTTTAGGCGAAAAGATTAACCTTTTCTTAGGAATGCTACTATTTTTGGCCACTCTAATAGCCTCATTGAACCGGAAAATCAAGTTATCGATATCCGCGCTGTGCACTATTGATTGATCATCGATACGCGGGATATTACGATTAATAATTCTAGAGAATTCCGCCCAGTTGGCGTTTTTAAAATCAAACCATTAAGCAAAATTGTCAGAGAGCACTCGGTTATTTAGGAGCCAAAAATGTACTGGGAGGTGGTCCGACCTTAGGTCGTTCAGCACTGCAACGTGCGAACAAAGACGTGGGTAGATGGTTATAGCCACATCCAAAGTAGATGCCAGATAGCCCGAGATTGCTGGGTTGTAAGTGTGATCGGCGGGGTAAATTATGCTAAGCATGTGACTATCAAGTTTTCCCTTTACCCCATGTATTTGGTCTAGCGCAGCCCCAGACACACTAACACACTGTGTAGGATATTTTTCTTAATAAAAATTGCTACAACTCCCCCCCCTACTTGCTGTTCAGTCATTTCTATAGCACATGAAGAAACATGAAGAAAATGTTCTAGTTCCATTTTCTTGTGCCGTAAACCTCTGGCGTTCCACATTACCATTTATAGCTTATCGGACATTATTATATAAATTCTAACGCTAATGAGGTAAAAACCTCGAATTGATCAAGTTTGGACCTACAGTTTCTGAGGTTTGTAATTAACTCAAACGTGTGATTTTTAATTTGCTCCATAGTAAAGAGTTCATTGTTGTCCGCAATTGGAGGTTTATACCAGTTGTGGCTTACAGGCCACAGGAAAGGAAATTGGACAGTTTATATGCGGTGGCTTGTTCTGTCTCATAATAGAGGCCTCTGGTCTGGTTCTAGCCGCCTTGTTGTTAACAAATCTAATCCTGGGTTCAAGGTAATTGTGCCTAGAAGGGCACTCACGTGAGCTTGCTTTATGCGTGCCATAGCAGTTGGCACATTTAACCTCTGCATTCTCGCTGCAATCTGCTGTTTAGTGATTCCCGGCATACTTTGAACAGTACGCCCTAATTGCAATGGGTAATGCTATTGGATTTCCGCCTTTGGTAATTCCACTTAACGCTGACACGGTTGATGACATCAAAGTTTTTCCTTAATTCATTGATTGTTATGGACTTGCTTACGAAGTATACAACAAACAAGGAAACTTTAGAGCTGTTTGGTCTTTCTCTTTGAATAAACTTGACATAAACGCATTTGAGACCTAACTCAATCAGCATTCGTTTCACCTCGTTTGGCTGCGTGTTATCCAGTCCCATAAGCAGTGCTTTGTACGGCTTATTACTTTTAACTGCATGCGTGAAGAACTCGTACTTGTTCTGCAAAGTATTGCATAACTTCTCATAATCACTCATATTATCGCAGAAGAGCTTAATACCAATTGATATTTTCCTCCTAGAATACTGTTCTATCTGTAATGATTTGCAGACCTCGTGTATCGTTTCTGCAGAACATTTTAGCATTGTTATTGGCGGAACAAAAACTTTGGTTTTTTCGACAATAACATCATCATCAATAGATTCGTTAACATTTGGAAGATCAACTGTTTGCAGCGGCCAAAAGCGGTTGTTTTTTCTTAGTTGCTGACCGGTGTCTATTTGTAGAGTTTTTCTTTACACGCGGCGACATAACGGCGCCGGCTTTGCTTATAGATATCTTTATCTTGATTTTTGTTGTAATACGCGTAAATTCTTATCTCTGTTTCTCGTCAATCGGCCCAAGCGGTCGGTTAAAGAGCTCACATCAAACTCTGTGGGATTTTTGTATTCGAATTTTTGATTATTTTTGTTGAACCCGCCGTTATTTTTATACTATGTTCCCGAAGGGAAAATAGTATATTGGGTTTGCGAAATGTCCGTCTGGCCGTCTGTCAGTCTGTCCGTATGAACGCAATTTTTTGCCTTTATCTTTGAGCTAGGGCAACCAAACTTGGTACACATGTTGGTGTATATCGTCAATTTATGAAGTGTCGAACCTGAATACACAAATATCCAAATTATATAGGACTGGGTACATAGTATTCTGAAGTCGGGTGCGTCCGACTGCAACGTTTTTACTTGTTAGTTTTAGATTTAGCTTTTCCTGTATAATTATAGAGCTCTTCAGCTTGTCTTTAAATTGTTCGCGTTATATAAAACCGATTATTTGCGCTCAAGTCGCCGATACTGTCAATCGCGTATTGAATTAAAGCTCCGTCTTCAATATTTCCTTGCGAGGCAAAGTCTTTCATAACAAAAACAACAAATATTCGTCTAGTCACCTCTTTTAATTTTCCGATCCGCCATCATTTTATGCAACTGTGCACTATTTGTCGTTGACTTATTGGAAAATTATATTATTTTATATAATTATAAGAATTCCGAAACTGGGGTGGGTGAAGCTTATCGCAACTAAAACGAGAACGACAACGAGAAAAACATGCGATCGGTTTCAATATTCGCACGCTTGTAATTCAATTCGATTCCATTTAATCTAACTTAAGCTATGGCGGCGAAACGGGGCGAATTCGCTCTCAGCCACAATAGAAACTTTATTGCGCACCCAATTCGCACTATGTCTGCACTAGACTTCAAAATATTCAATTTGACTAACGCTACCAAATGCGCGAACACCGGCCCCCATGAAGGGCTGTGCGCCTTCATACAACCGGCAACGTCGCCAATTTATGTATTGCACGTTTATATCTGCTGCCGCTGTTCGTGCTTGTTTCGGCGACACTGACAAAGCCGTCCTGCCCTCCGTATGTGGCCACCAGTCTCCCGGTCATCCACTGCTGGGGCGGTAGATTGTCCTCGGAGACCACGACGAGCTTTCCGACGACGAGGTTTGGCTGCTGCAGATGACATTTGGCCCGGGATTGTATCCCCAGCACGTATTCATAGTACCATCGCTGCCAGAACCGTCTCTTGAGCGACGAGACAGATCACCATCGCCTTAAGCAGCTGAGACCCTATTGGTCCGGGGTCCCTTCTGCCGATGAAGCTGTTAGCGGATCTCCCACTAACAGGTGCCCTGGGGTTGGGGCTTCGCCGTCGCTGGGGTCCCGACTGTAGCACGCTCCCTGCCGTCCCTAGGAGTAGGTGTTTGGCAGACTCCACACCTGCCTCCCATAGACCCCCGAAGTGCGGAGCTCTTAGCGGTATGAACTCAAATTCGCATTCTCTTTTTGATGCAAATTCGCGAATTGCGACCGGCTCCTCCTCGATTGGAGCTCGCAACTCCGCCAACTGGCGACTTGCTGCAACGAAGTTGGTTGCGTTTCGCAGTGGACGGTCTGGGGAACGCCTCGGCGATAAACGAACCTTTGGTAAGCTATTAAAAAATGTTAGTGGACTAATCAGTAACAAGCTCTAAGTGAACTGCCTTGGAAGCAAAACAAACAAACAATGCTATGTACGGATTGTACATGAGGTTTCCGCGAATCCTATGTGTAGTGCTAATTGGGCCACTAAAATCTACGCCGCAAATGGTGAATGGGCAGAGCGCGTGGAGTCGATCTGCTGGAAAATTCCCCATGATTTAGGCGAGGTTTGAATTTGAAGCAACGTATTCAGGATCTCACTATCTGACGACAGACATCTTGACTGTTAACTAAGGAGTGTTAGGAACTTAGCATCATACGAAATAGGACCATTGACTAGTCGACATACCAACGAGAGTTGCAAAAATTACATTCAAACTTATCCCAAAAATATTATGTTCGACCAACTCAATTCTTCTAAATGACTTTCACACTACCAACAAACAGCGAAAAAGGTTTAAAGTTATGTCCACTATCCTCAGATGTACCAACTTCAGTAAAAAGCAATCCTTGGAAACACCATATCGTTGGAATAAGATCAGTCCATCTCCTCACTGGAGATTGCATAACAATACCGTCAACACATATCACCAAACCTTAAAAAAAAAACAACAACACCTATAGTCGTGTTCCAACAAATGTTCACCGCAGCATCACAAAAATGCATTAGCTCGTGATGGCTTTACATATTATATATTTTCCGCTGAAGACGTTGCCTTACTAAAAGCTGTTAAATATGCGCTTGACTCAAAATGGAAACACATAATCTGCAGTGACAGTTATTATAAACATAGATTATCTATATACATATATAAAAGAGCTCGTGCTGACTGGCAATCATCGCACAGCCCAAACCGTAAGAGCTAGGATGCTGAAATTTTCACAGTAGGTTCCATCTTTGATAAAAGTGCACGCTTAGACGGGATTTTGGAAAATTCCACCCACACGCGTGGAAAATCGCGGAAAACAGTTGTATGAATCTTTTTCGTTTACCATCCAATCGGCTTCAAACTCATTCTCAAAGATCTACACAAAAATTCATTTGACACATATTTCACCGATTTTTCAAAATTTGGACACTTCATAAATTGACGATATACACCAACATGAGTACCAAGTTTGGTTGCCCTAGCTCAAAGATAAAGGCAAAAAATTGCGTTCATACGAACAGACGGACAGACGGCCAGACGGACAGACGGACATTTCGCAAACCCAATATACTATTTTCCTTTCGGGAACATAGTATAAAAAACATCGGTACTTTGCAGGCAATACAACGGGCGGAAAGTAGTTGGTAAGCTTTAGTCTGGGTTTTTGGTATTATTCGTTGCATTGGTATTCAAATGCCAAATGATTTTGGAAAATCTACTCCGCGTCGCCACGGGCGGGAAATGTAAGTCATTGACAAATGAGTGGGATTATTTGTTTAGTTAGATCGGTTTCAAAGACATTTTCAAAGCCCTACACAAAAAGTCATTAGGCATAAGACTCAACTAGGAATGTATAAACTCGCGGGCGGGAAAATCGTGGTGAGCAATTTTTGTGTATTTCTTACGATTGACGAAAGTAGTCAAATTCAACATAATGCAAAGTGCATTTAAATATTTCGCCGGGCAAGGCCTGGTTATTACCATCTTCGGAGTGCCGAAGCTATATACCCCAGCAGAAATTAATACAAAACTTAATTTTTTCGGATTGCTCCTATGGGAGCCATGTGGTCCCATGTGGTGATAAAATTATAAGAAGCTTTTTGAAGTATAATAGAACTCTCACTTAGTTTGGATGTAATATTTGTGTAAACAACAAGTAAGAATGCTATAGTCGAGTATACCCGACTACAAAACTCCCTGTACCCAGGTCAAAAATTTCCGATCACATCTACGTACACTTACACATACACACACACATACACAAAAGACGCACACACACGAGCAACAGCTCGAGCGCAGCGCAAGCGAGGCATTTTAAGTTGTGGCTGTGCTGCTTCTACCCCCGCGCTCCAGCATTGAATCTTGTTTGTTAAATTACTTCCGAGTTTGTTATCCGATTGACTTGAAATTTGGACAGTAGATTAAGAGTGACTAAAGTATTGTACATGGCAAATTCCAAATCTATATCTCTAAAATTGTTTGTATAAAACGTTTTTAATGAATAGCGAGGAAACGGGGGGAGATATCTCAAATCCAAAATAAACTTGACCTTTTCCCGCTATACACGAACCTACAAATTTGGTGTCTCTAGCTCTTATAGTTGCTGAGATCCTTGCGTTCATACATACGGACGAACAGACAGACAGACATAGCCAAATCAAAATCTCTTTTGATACTGATCAAGAATATATATACTTTATAGGGTCGGAGATGTCTCCTTCTGCCTGTTACATACATTTGCACAGATTTAGTACCCCCTTTTTACCCATTTTATGGGTACAGGGAGTAAAAAGTTTGATAGAGTGATATTAGTCGTCCGATTTCGACCAAATTTGGCTAGATTATATAAACTCTCTAGAAACGTGGTTTGGGAAAGTTTGGTAAGGATACCTTTACATTCATACAAAAATATAGTCGTCGAACGATCATTCCTATGGCAGCTATATTTAATAGTGGTCCGATCCGGACGATTTCGACATATTTACTGCCTGCAGCAATAAGAAGGGTCTGTGCCAAGTTTCATTACGATAGTTTGAAAACGAAGAGACTAGTTCGGATAGAAACTGACGGACAGACGGACGGACGACGGGCATCACTATATCGACTCGGCTATTCATGCTGATTCAGATATATACTTTGTTGGGTCGGAAACGTCTCCTTCAGTCCATTACACATTTCGAGACAAAATTATAATACCCTGCTAGGGTATAAAAAGAACGCAAGTACGTCAGTGCTGCTTTGCATTTATGTTCAGAATGAATTTATTCAATTATAAAGGTATGTTCTTAGCCTATAGATACATGTATGAACTTATGCTGTTATCGGTTAACAGCTAAAAAGAGAGAGAGCGGGTGTAGTCATACATTTGGGCGCTTATTCGTGGAGCGGGTAAGATGCACGATCAGCGGCTAGCCGTTGGTCAACGGTCTCACGCTAGCTTGGCCTGCTCAAGTGGCTTCATGTTACTTATGTGCGCAGTACTGTATGTATGTATGTGCATGTGTATGTGCATACATATATACGATCATATTTATGCTATGCGCTTGTCTGTACTTTACTATTTGGCGTAACATCAATCAGATTCTGAGAACAGCAGAAATGACAGACTGGCGCGCTAGTTTGCACTGGTATAAGCAATGCAACCCGAACAAAGAATACATCCGATACCCACCCTTATACCATAGAAAACATTGTAACACCCTTACTCGGCAAAGAACTGCCTTAACACACGAGCATCTGCTAATAGGAATAATGAATCCGAACTGCCCAAAATGTGGGGAAAAACTATCTGTAAAACACATTCTGGATGACACAGTATGCTCACAGCTTCAAAACATAAGGATCAGTCTTTTTGATTAACTCCAACCATCAAACTATCAACATCATATTTTAATTCCCATACATAACCAACATACTACATTTAATATCTAATAGTTGAGTCGATGGCACGAGTCGCTAGCACTCTATTTCTTAATTAGTTATTATGTTATATTGTAAATACTTTTATGTATAAAAGCTAATATAAAACAAGCAAGAACGTTGCAGTCGGACGCACCTGACTTCAGAATACTATGTTCCCAGTCCTATATAATTTGGCTATTTGTGTGTTCAGAAAGAGACGCGAAAAAAAACTGCACAGGTGTGGGAGATATATATTTTGCTCCTTTGTGGGGGGGTCCAAAAATTGTTGTCCAGGGGGTCAACATTAGTATGTATGCCAAATTTGGTGACTCTGCCTGTACAGGTGTGGGAGATATAGATTTTTCTCATTTGCGGGGGAGGGAGTGGGGGGGTCAACAATTTTTTGATGCAGATTTATCTAAGTGGTCAACGTTAGTCTGTATGCCAACTAAGGTAACTCTATCTTTGAAACTGTTGGAGATATACCCCTTGAAAAACGTGTTTTGGGGATATCATATGCCGATTTGTGGGGGTGGGGGTGGGGGGTCAAAATTTTTGATGCAGATCTGTCGGGAATCTCAACATTAGTCTTTATGCCAAATTTGGTGACTATACCTTTAAAAATGGGGAAAGATACAGGTTTTCCCCAAATTGTGGGGGAGAGGGTGGGGGTGGGGGTGGGTGGTTGATCTCGACACTTCATAAATTGACGATATACACAAACATGTGTACCAAGTTTGGTTGCTCTAGGTCAAAGATAAAGGCAAAAAAAATTGCATTCATACGGACAGACTGACAGACGGCCAGACGGACAGACGGACATTTCGCAAACCCAATATACTATTTTCCCTTCGGGAACATAGTATAAAAAACATCGGTACTTTGCGGGCAATACAGCGGGCGGAAAATAGTTGGTATGCTTTAGTCAGGGTTTTTGGTATTATTCGTTGCATTGGTATTCGAATGCCAAATGATTTTGGAAAATCTACTCCGCGTCGCCACGGGCGGGAAATGGAAGTCAAGGACAAATGAGTGGGATTATTTGTTTAGTTAGACGCCGGGTTATTACCATCTTCGGAGTGCCGAATTGTGGACCAGATTGAGTCAAAATCTGGCCTCAAGTGGACATGTGTATCCTGTAGGGATGTTGAAAGGGACATCATGGGTTTCATGAGGCAGACTAAAAAAGACTATTCGGGCGGTTTAAAAAACTGTTCGATGGTTTTTCCGACTTGGAGAACGAATTCAAAAGTATGAAACTTTTGAATGAGTATTCAAAACGGAAGAAGGCTAATTTTAGGCTATCTATTGGCCCAAATGAACTGCAGCTCCCCACACATGCTTCCACTACATCCGCAACTAATCAGTTAGAATTGATAAATTTATCGTCCCCCTTTCCTCATAATTCAATGATCAGAAGTGACGTGAATAGCATCGTTCCCATGGATGTTGTTCCTTCTGACCCCGTAGGGCATTCGGATTCGCTGGCTATTAACACTGTCGATGCAGATCAACAGACTAGTGATAATATACCGGTCCAATCAACTGGTCTAGCAACCAATGCTGTGGCTCCCTTGGATGCAACTGCTTTGGTTACTAAGAAGACCCTTATAGGTATTCGACCACGGAAACAAATCTTTGTTTCTAGGCTTGCCCCTGATACTACATCTGATGATGTGAAGGACTTTATACAGTCCAAATCTAAAGCCAACATTAAGGTGGACAAAATTCAGTCCCAGCTGTACATGTGTAGATACATGGATTGTGCAATCAATTATTTTTATTCTACCTTAAATTCATTATTTGATTCTTGTGTCCCGTTTTGTAACCCTCGTAGGTCTAACAAACCTGTGTGGTTTACACGTGATTTAATAAACTTAAAAAATAGAAAGTCGATATTGTACAAAAAGTTCAAGGAATCTGGCTCTTCTTCGGATTTCTCTCGCTATTTGATTTCCCGATCTAACTTCTCTGCACTTAATTTACACTGTTATAACAACTACCTCAGGAGCTGTAGGTTACAGTTTCAGCGGGATCCTAAAAGGTTTTATAACTTCGTTAATGCGAAGCGTAGGTCATCAACATTTTCATCAACTGTATTTTTGAAAAAAGACTGCTGACTCAGATCAGGCTATCGCCGATCTTTTTGCCGAATTTTTTCAAACGACTTATAGTTCACAGCCTTATCAATTGGTTTCGACTTATCCATATCATGTATCACTGATAGTTCACTTCTACGTGTTCTAAAAGCCATTAAGCCCGTATTTTCATCGGGACCTGATGAAGTACCAGGCTGCGTGCTCAAATACTGTGCTGAAGGTATTTTCAATCCATTATTTCTTCTTTTCAAGTCAAGTCTAATGTTGAAAACGGTAGAGGTATTTCAAAATTGTCTGCTATTCCTAAGATTTTTGAGAAATTAATAACTTCTCAACATCAACATTTATGTAGATCCACCCTGCCAGCATGGGTTCCTGAAATATAGATCTATTACCACTAACCTATTGGAATTCACATCTCTTGTCATAAAGGGATTTCAAACCAAAAAGCAAACACATGTTATTTACACTGATTTCAGTAAGGCTTTTGATTTTGTCAATCATTCTCTTTTACTTCACAAACTTCATCTTCTGAGATTTCCAAATAACTTAATTCTTTGGATATCCAATTATTTAACTCTTAGAACCCAAAAAGTTTATTTTAAAGGCTTTGCCTCTAAGTCTGTTCAAGTTACTTATGGAGTACCACAAGGAAGTCATCTTGGCCCCTTATTATTTACTCTGTTCATAAATGACCTTCCTTTTGTTGTAAATCACTCTCGGGTGCTGATGTATGCCGATGATGTTAGGCTTTGTCTGTCATCTACTGATTTCTTATCTGGTCAAAGGTTGCAAACTGATCTTGACAGTTTTCAAGCCTGGTGTCGGGTAAACTTATTAAATCCTAATTGTGGTAAGTGTAACGTAATGTCATTTTACAGGCGAATGCCCTTTATAAATAATTATATTCTTAATGATAAGCCGCTTGTCGAATTGTGTCAGTAAATGATATGGGTATCCTTTTAGATCCCAAGCTGAAATTTGACAAACATATCTCTTCCACCGCTAATCGTGCCTTTGGTGTCCTAGGTTTCATTAAGCGCTGGTCTAAAGAATTTAACAATCCCTACATTACTAAAACTCTTTATACTTCTCTTGTTCGACCTATTCTTGAATATGCGTCTCGTATTTGGTGTCCCCAGAATAAGGTTCATCAGAATTGAATAGAATCGGTACAAAAACAATTTCATCTCTTTGCACTCCAGGGTCTTAACTGGAATCCTAATACTCACTTGCCTTCTTATCGTAGTAGACTTTTACTAATAAATCTTCCTTCTCTTTCTGATCGTAAAACCATGCTTGGTGTAATTTTCTTCCACAAACTAATTAAAGGAGAAATTGATTCTTCTGAATTAATCAGCCAACTTAGTTTTGCAGTTCTGATCAGAAATTCTAGAAACTTTCTTCGTCTTAGTCTGCAAGCTTTTAATACTAACTATGCTATCCATAACCCCTTTCGTATCATATGTTCTAATTATAACAATCTTCATCATGTAATATGTAATGCTAGTTCTATTTCCTTACTCAGAACTTCACTTTTATGTTATCTGTGTAATCTATAGTTTTTGTTTATTGTTATAATTTATGTAGAAATTTTATTTAGTTTGTACCTGTGCATCTGTTCCGCGATCTTCGTTACCGCACGTTATGCGGCGCGCCCCTCGGTCGGTTGGGCGGGAGGTGGGTTGCATTTTGCCTGGGTCTGCGCGATAAATGTGAAATTATTGTACTTTATATAACGACTAGCTGGTAAAACGCCAGCGTTGCCCGGGGAAATATTTAGATTAAAATGCCTTATGTTGAATTTGACTACTTTCGTCAACCGTAAGAAATACACAAAACTAACGTATTTCCCGTGGGAAAGGAAACTATATAGTTGAGCCACGTGACTAATGTTTTTTGTGTAGGGCTATGAAATTTTTTTATTTTTATTTATTTATTTACGAAGGCAAAACAAAAAATATAATATAATACATAGATATAAGGAAAACATTTTAAAAGCCTACGCGAAATTACAATTGAAATCTAATAACGCCACCAGCACGTTGGGGGAAGTTTATTTGCCAGTCCGGCTAGCTATGCCCCTATTCACAGCAATGAATTTCCGGTGGCGTTATTAGAGCCAATATCAAGATAGGAAAGAGTTAGTTATGAAGAAAAGGCTTATAAAATTTAAGGATGATTTAAAACTAAAGAAGAAGAATAAAGAAAGACAGTAGGAATGAAATTAAATGAAATCTCCAACCCGGTGGGGGAAGTTTTATTAGCCAGTCCGGCAAGCTGTGCCCCAGCTCACAGCGAGGTTGGTTAGAGATTACATTAAGGAAAAAGGATCTAGGAACGGGTAGGGATGGGAAAGAATAAAAGAGTTATAGAGTAGAAAATAGGAAATATAGGGGGACATAGAATGGGCAATCTCCGACCCGAAGGGGGAAGATTATTTGCCACACTGGCAAGCTGTGCCCCTCTCACGCTGGGATTGGCCAGAGATTACCCGTAGGTGATTCAAAAGAGCAAGCTTAATGGAGGGAAGATAGAGTTCCGAGGAGAAAACATGAAAAACAGAATTGTACTGTGTGCACAGCTCACGAAAAGGATTGTGTAAAGCGTAATCAGTAGTGCATGTAGGAAGAGATAAGGGAATAAAATTTCTAGTAGGTCTACAAGGGACAGAGAAATTAAGACGACTTAAAAGAAAGGGAGAATCTATGTCGCCACTAATCAACTTATGTATAAAAACCACACCAAGAGTTATTCTACGGTTAGCTAATGTCGGAAGATTTAAAAGTAAGAGTCTACTGGGATAAGATGGCAGACGAAGATTAGGATCCCAATTTAAACTACGTAGGGCAAATAATTGAGGAGACCATATACATGAGCAGTATTCCAGAATAGGGCGTACGAGCGACACATAGAGCAGTTTTGTGGTGAAAGGATCATTAAATTCCTTCGACCAACGCTTGATGAATCCAAGTACACCCTTGGCAACATTAACAATTGAGGAAATATGCAAGTTGAAGTTAAGTTTAGAATCAAAAGTGACACCCAAGTCCTTAAGAGAGGTAATACGTTTTAAAGAAAAGTTATCAATAGAATAGTTACCGAGATAGGGCTTGGATCGACTGAATGTCATAAACATGCATTTACAACAATTAAGAGGAAGATGATTAGCCAAACACCAAAGTTGCATAGAGTTTAAGTCACGTTGAAGTAGTCTAGTTTGGAGAGGATTATTAAATGATAGAATAAGTTTTACATCATCTGCATACATGAGTATATGAGAGTGTAATAAAATAGATGGAAGATCATTAATAAAAAGTGTGAAGAATAAATGACCAAGGTGACTTCCTTGGGGTACACCAGAAGTTACGAAAACAGGTTTAGAAATTGTAGATCTAAGTAGTACTTTTTGGGTTATATTTTTTAAATAAGAAGAAATCCATGACAGAAAAGAGATAGGAAAGCCAATACAATTAAGTTTATAAATCAAAAGATCATGGTTTACAGAGTCAAATGCTTTACTAAAATCAGTGTAAATGACATCAGTTTGCATTTTCTTTTGGAATGCAACATTTATAATACATGAAAACTCTAGTAAATTGGTCGTAGTAGACCGACTCTTTATAAATCCATGTTGGGATGAAGAAATTATAGATTTACAGAGATGCTGCAAAGTTTCTGTAAAAATGTCATTGAAGCCGATCTAACTAAACAAATAATCCCACTCATTTGTCCTTGACTTCAATTTCCCGCCCGTGGCGACACGGAGTAGATTTTCCAAAATCATTTGGCATTTGAAAACCAATGCAAAGAATAATACTAAAAATCCAGACTAAAGCTTTCCGCTCGTTGTATTGCCCGCAAAGTACCGAGGCTCTTATACTATGTTCCCGAAGGGAAAATAGTATATTGGTCTTGCGAAATGTCCGTCTGTCCGTATGAACGCATTTTTTTCCACACCCTTGAAGCAAGAGCAACCAAACTTGGTACACATGTTGGTGTAGACCCTCAATTTATGAAGTGTCGAGATTTTTCTTTTATGCTCCTCAAGCATATTCCTTGCTCTTTTATATGCTACTTCTAATCTAAATTTACCTTTCTTAGTATAGTCATCTATGTTGTAGAGTATTTCTATGTTATCTATGCTATTTAATTGTTTTGGTAAATTATTTGTTTTGCCAAATACTAGCTCATATGGACAATAAGTATGTGCCATAGAGGGGTCGTGTTGAAACAATAAACGAAATATTGAAGCCATACGTCCCAATCAGTTTTATCAACTGATATGTATGATCGTATGTATTCATTAAAAGTTCTATGACTTCTTTCGATTGTTCCAACTGTTTGGTGATGGTGTGCAGTGGATGTTATATTTTTGATTTTCAGATATTTGCACAAATCGTTAATTATTGAATTCTTATATTCTGTGCCCATGTCCGTTATGAACGTCTTCATTGTACCGTACTTCAAAATAAAAGATTCGAAAATAGCTTTAGCGACAGTGTTCGCACTTTTATTTGCGATTGGTATAGCAACAAGATAGTTTGTTAAATCACAAATTAGAGTGACTGCATATTCATTGCCATTTTCTGATCTTGGTAGTGTTCCAATAGTGTCTACTATCACTCTGTCGAAAGCATATATTGGTGTATCTGTTATTGTTAAAGGAGTTCTTGTGTGCTTTGTTGTTTTAGCTTTTTGGCATTTTTGGCATTTTCGTATGTACTCAGTTATATCTTTTGACATACCTTTCCAGTAATAATGTCTTTTGACCTTGGCCAAGGTTTTTGAAATGCCAGTATATCCTCCTTGAATAGGTTCATCATGAAATGTAGACAGTATAGCTTCTTTTTACTCCCTGTACCCATAAAATATGTAAAAAGGGGTATTGGATTTGTGCAAAAGTATGTAACAGGCAGAAGGAGACATCTCCGACCCTATAAAGTATATATATTCTTGATCAGTATCAAAGAGATTTCGATTTGGCCATGTCCGTCTGTCTGTCCGTCTGTCCGTCTGTCCGCCTGTCTGTCCGTATGTATGAACGCAAGGATCTCAGCAACTATAATAGCTAGAGACACCAAATTTTGAATGTAGCTTCGTGTATAGCGGGAGCAGGTCAAGTTTATTTTGGATCCGAGATATTCCCCCCATTGCCCCGCTATTCAATAAAAACGTTTTACAGCCACAGTTTTATAGATATAGCTTTGGGATTTGGCATGTATAATGCATTGGTCATTCTTGATATACTGTCCAAATTTCAAGTCGATCGGATAATAAACACGGAAGTTATTCAACAAACAAGATTCAGTACTGCAGGCTTGGCAAGCAGCAACATGAAGGCTTCAGCATATGTATGTACATATGGGCGAGCGAGCGCGAAGCGCGTGCATTTTCTATTAAGTACTTAAGGCTTAACCATGTGTGCGAGCGAGCGCGAAAGTGCAGCGGGTCTTGTACTCGTGACGTCACGACATACCAAAACACACGGCATCAGCTGATGCACATGTCGCTTTTAAGCAACACAAGCCCATATGGTTTCATAATTGCTTATCGGTACGCAAACCATACGATAAATTTTAAGCACCTGATCTGCTTGACATTTTTCTTTGTGAGACATGCGCCATCTGCATGACTTTATTTTCTTGAAACATATTGTTATCAATGCTCTGCATAGTGCAGACTATGCATCAAAATTCAAAAATCGACTGTTGGCGCGCAGCCAATTGGCCTCTTCGATAAAATATCGATAAGTATCAGCTCTTCGATCAGTCTCGCTCATCTCTGCATTGTGCTGCTAGTATTTCTTTCACTCTACCGTCGTTCGTCATCGTCATCGTTCGTCATCGAGTTCCGATTTTGATAAAAGTTTTTCGTATTAATATAATTTTTAAAACACATGCTGCACGGTTGGCCATAAATTTAGCACTGCAGCTAAGGGCCTGCCGATTACAACTCTGGGTACAGGGAGTCTCGTAGTCGAGTGTACTCGACTAAAACATTCTTACTTGTTCTTTAATATTTTTAATTATGGTCACCGGGTTGAGTAGCGCTTCTCTTAATGTTTTCAATATCTTATTGCCCATTTTCTGGAAATTATCAATTGAAATATTTTCAAAGATATTTTCCCACGGTGCCACTTTGAGTTGGCTGATTTCATGTATACCGGTTTGCATTTCAAGCCTTTGGAAAAACTGAGTTCCATTAGTATACAAATCTCTAACATCATATCTTGCAGTAATTTTTTTCCATGTTTAAAGAAACATAGCATACTTTTTACTTGCAAGGTCACTACTTTGCGTACTTCGTCATTGTTTATGACTTCATATACGCTGGGCTTTGAAGCTTTTTCTATAAATTGCATTTGCAATTCTATTTTTTTGTCTCCTGCGCAGGATTTCTGTCTACTTTGATATCTAGTAGTGACTTTCATTATATTTCTGGTAATATCTTGTAGTTCTTTGATGGTTACTCTTGATAACGCATCAGCTACATAATTGTCTTTGCTCTTTAGATACTCGACTGTGAAATCATATTCTTCTAATTCGAGCCGCATGCGTGTTAATTTTGAGCTAGGATTGATCATCGAAAACAAATATGTTAGTGGTCTGTGGTCTGTTCTGACTGTGAAATGTTTGCCATAAATATATGGTCGAAAATGAGTAATTGCCCAATGTATTGCTGCTAGTTCTTGTTCTGTTGTACTTTTATTACTTTCGCCCTTAGTAAATGAACGTGACGCATAAGCTATTGGAAATTGGAGTCCATCATGGTTTTGAGTTAAAACCGCTTTACAAGCTTGTTTACTTGCATCAGTTATTATGCAAAATTCTTTGCTGAAATCTGGTTATTGTAATAATGTTGGGCTCATTAAATTTTTTTTTAAGTAATCGAAAGCTTGTTGACATTGAGGTGTCCATACGAATTCTATGTTCTTTTTACATAAATTTGTTATGTGGCGGGAATGATCCGCGAAATTTTTAATAAATCTTCTATAGTAATTGCAAAATGCAACGAATCTTCTGGCGCTGTCCGCATCATGTGGGACTGGATAATTGATTGTATGACATCAAATTTTTTGTCATCTGGCAAGATTCCTTTATCCGTACACTTATGACCGAGAATGGTAACTTCATGCATGAAAAATGAACATTTTTGAGGATGCAATTTAAGATTGTATTTCCTACATTTGTTGAAAACATCTGTTAAATTTTTGAGCATATGTTTTTCGGAACAACCTATAACTATTAAGTCATCCATGTAAAGGAATGCTTGAGATGGTTCAAGTCCAGAGAATGCAATAGTCATCATTCTCTGAAATGAATTTGGCGCTATTTTTAAACCAAGCGATATGAGCCATTGCTCGTTGAAAAAGACGTTATATTTCTTGAACTTTCTTCAAGTTCAATTTGATGAAAACCTGACATTAAGTCAAGGCATGAAAAGTACTTTGCTCGGCCTAGTTGATCAAGTAGGGAGTGGAAACTTATCTGACAAAATTTTTTTATTAATTTGACGATAGTCAATTACCAATCGCCATTTCTTTTCTTCTGAGCCTGGAAGTGCTTTCTTTGGAACTAATAAAAGGGGGCTATTGTATTCAGACAATGATGGTTCGACAATTTTATCCGAGGTCAATTTTCCTACTTGTTTTTGAATTTCTTCTGCTTGGCTATGCGGGCTTCGACAATTTTTTATATAAATTGGTTCAGTATCCCTCAATCTTAACTTTTTTTATAGAAATTATTTGTTGTTATTGATTCGGTTTCTAGTCCGAATACATCACTACAATTGGTGCATAATTCTACTAATTGTGGTTTGAACTGTTTTGGAAAGTTTTTACTTAATTGAGTTATTACTTTTTTTTCTGTTTTCCGGAGTGGTTTGGACTACATCGTAGTTCGAAAGTGGTTCAAAGTTTAAATTATTTATATTAATTAATTGGTCTTAATTGGACTTATTTAGTAATCGGACAAATGTATTTTTTGGTGTTGCAACTGTGTTTGCGACGTAAATGCCAGGTTGAATTTCCTGGTTTGGAATTAATATACTATCTTCAATTGAAGTTAGTTCAATTTTTCGGACAACTTCTGATCTTGCTGGTAGAAGTATTGAATTGTTACAAGAGCTGTATGTTATTGGAACATAAATTTGGACATTTATATTGTTTGGTCTAATTATAAACCAATCTTCGGATTGTTCTAGGTCTATTTTGCAATTAAAACTATGAAATCTATGCCTATTATTCCGTCACACGGTATAGCGAAGTTTCGATCAACTATATGAAAATTGTGGGAATTATATAGTTGTCCGCTTGTAGTTCTATTGGCGCGAGGCCTTTGGATTTTATGACTCCTTGACCAATACCTTTAATGTCTATAATGTTATTTAACTGGATGTCTTTAAAAACATCGGAATCTTCTTTTAAAATTGAGATATCTGCACCTGTATCTAGTAAAAATATAAGTTTATTTCGTGATTTTACATTATAAAATGAAACAAAAATATTAAGATTGAAGTTTATCGAATGAATTTTTTTTAATTTTGTGTATCTGGTGTTGCTGGTTTTCCGCATTGCCTTGGGCATGCCGGACATTACTGTTTTGTCTGTTGTTATTGTTGTTGTGACCTCGATTCGAGTTGCCACGGCCTCTAGAGTTTCCTCTATATTGGCCTCGACCTCTATTGTTGTTGTTATTTTTCCTACGATAATTATTATTATGGGAATTACCTCGTCCACGGTAATTCCCATGATAACTCGAGTTATTTTGTTGCTGATAGTGCAGGAAGTGTATGAATGTCCTGTTGCTTCTGTGCAACTATTAACAAATTTAGACATAGACAAAATTAGATAAGTTTTACCTTATCAATGGAACAATTTTGGGTCATAGCCTTGACAGCAAGCGTTGTGCTGTACTTAGTGGCTAGTTCAGAAGTTAAGCCATCGTTGATATAAGCGCCTTCGAGACACTTTGTCAACTTCTCAACTTCTTGAACGTATTGATTTGCCTTTTGCTGGAGATTTAGTAATTTCGTAGAAATTATTTCTACTAATTCTCCTTTGACTTTGATTGTTAATTTGTTGATTATATCAACAATTGTTTCTTCATTACCGATCAAATTTCTAGCATGGCCCTTCAGCTTAGTCTTTATTAGATTAATTGCTGTTGTTTCGTGTGCGCCTTTTAGTGAATCAACAAGATTCAATGCATCTTTGAAACTTTGTAGATTTTCTGCCCTACCATCAAACTCTTGTACGAGTGATGAGGCTAATCTTAGAAATTCTACTTGTGATAGTGCCATAATTTTGTCGGTAATGTCTGATTCTTGCAGTGTTTCAATTTCACTGTCGGATTCTGTGTCAATTATTGGTTTTGACTCATCTAATTCTTCAAGCTGACTTTCATTAAATTCAGCATGAAGTTTTAAACCATCGTAGGTATTTATGTCGATGTTTCGCCTGATGCTAATATTTTGTATTCTAGTGTTTAAAGATTTTAAAACTTTTTGACATTGATTGCCGTGTTCTTCTGAAAGTCTTTCACTATACTTATTAACAGTTTCGACTATATTATTATACTGTGCTATGAGGTTATTGACATGGTATTTTAATGTATCAACCCTGATAGTTGTATCTCTGTTAATACATTTATACGATTTTTCAAACTTATCTTTGAATGTATTTATTTTAATTGCCAATACCCTCCATTCCATATTGTGATGGAGTGATTAGTGTTGTTTGTTTTATGTTTTGATACCATTGATTCTAATCGTTATGTATTTTTTTTTTTTTATGTCTAGATTTTGTCTAGATCATTTGCCTTACTTAAATATTATTTTCTTAGGCATTTATTATGTAGCTTGTACAATTTGCAAAATAAATTTGCGCACATAATAACAGCGATTATTATCAATAGTGTGTTAGTAAATCCTAAATCAACACTACTTGATTCGACTTTGTTTATAACATTTGCAGTGGAGTCCACTGTCTTTGTATCAATTAAACCCATTTTGGGTATGTTTTTTGTTTGAAATTTTATTATGCCATGTATATATGGCTTATTTTCGCTTACAGAATGTGTTTTGCTTATGCTATTATTTTGCAAAAGATATACTTTTTTTTGATATTTAAAATTTGGACACGTATACGTTTTTAATATGGCCTAATATTGGATGGTCTTCATAAATATCCTCTACCTTTATTCCAGGTATTGTGGATAATAAGAAAGCCTCGTGATCTAACTCACGGCAAGTTCGCAATGGAGATTGCGAAGTTGCGATTACCTGCTTATATTTGTATTCAAATTCGTATACGGTCAATGGCCTATCGCTATTAAATACTATGTGTCTTGATCGATCACATAGCTCCTTATCACAAGCAAAGTTTTGTTTAAATACATGCATTTTCAATTATTCCAACTTTACAAATACGAATTTCGTTATTTGTGTTTAATATATTTACGAATTGTTGCTAATTTTAATATATGCGTGTATTTCCATTTTTTTCATCATTAAATTGTTCTTAAAAAGTATAATGCTAGTAACGCTTTGTTACCATTTGTTTTTGATGTGTTCAATATATTTACGTTATTTTGTGTTTAATTGGCAGATGGAATTTTGAATGAATTTAATGAATTTTTGTATGTATATTTTGTTTTTACATGTCTTTTCCTACCTATTATGTTGTATGGCTTTACGGGCCACACTCTAATCGGTCAACTTTTATGTCGCTCAATTTTACAATGGTTTTATTTTTAAATAATAATGTGTGCATCGTAGTGCAATCAAAAAAATTATGCACGCAGTGCAATGAAAAAAAATTATGCGTACTAAGACACGCTGTCGGTTCACTTATCCTTGGTCTGACTTGATGCGTCAAACGGGGCCGGTGCTGGCTGCACAGGGTGCTTAGTCTATGTTGGGTCACCGGTGATGGCTGCACAGGTGAATTCGCAGAGTGCTGAGCTTAACGGACCCTCGCAGTCATTCGGGCAGGTCTTCTTCAGCTTTGGAGTCTCTTTTTGCTTGGGTGGAGTTTTTATTAGTTTTGTGGCAATATTTGATATTACAGGGTAGGTGGATGTGTGTACGGCTGGTATTTGACTTTTTCTACTCGCTAAGAATGCTTTCATATGTTCAACTTTGGCATGTAGTTTTACCGAGTTGTCCCAACATATGACATTCTTGCTGTTTGACAGCTTTAGGAGTTCAGCCTTTCTGGCCTTCGGTCTGTTTACCAAACCGCTTTTTTTTGCACACATCACACTCTACTCACTGCGTTTATTAATTTCCATCGGTTGGATACATCTCTAAAGCCTCTTGCAGGCTCGGTGCATCCCTTTGCTCAATAGGAGCAGAATCTTGAAGAGCGGTATGCTCTAATTGTTGATGTCTAGGAATAGATAAGGCGTTAATAGTTGTGTTCACTGTGCAACATAATTGTTTTAACTGTCGCTGTTCTGTAGCTTGTTGTTGTTACTGCTGTTTTGTAGCTTGTTGTTGTTGTTTTGCAGCAGTTTGCATTTTTATTGATTGTAACATTCTTTTAATTATTTTTGATTGTTTTTGCACTGGCACATTAGTTGTAACATTCTTGTATTATTTTAATTGTTTTCGCACTGGACAGGTTCAGGTCTATTTAGACCTACTGCACGGTCGCCATGTAAAAACGTGTTTGCATGTTTGTAGGACGGAGCGACTGCTCTCTTTATTCAAATTGTCATATTGTTCTTTAAGTAATATTAAGCAGCGGAGCGACCGCATTATGTACTTAGATATATACGCAGCGCTGAGAGCCGCGCTGAGAGGGTGTGTGTTATATGCATTTATGTACTGGGTAGTCGGTTTGCGTAAGAGACACTGACTGTGCATTTATTCAGTCTGTAGCATACTTGTGTGATCATATTACTCTCGCATTTGAAGTATGCTTAAGACTGTTTATGTATTCACTGCAACAAAGTGTTACAGTGTGTTCTGTTCTAATGTACTTGAAATATACATGGTACAGTGGGTACTCTCTAATGTGGGGATTCCTGACAGATCTGCATCCCCCACAAAAGAGAAAAATCTATATCTCCCACACCTGTACAGGTAGAGTCACTAAATTTGACATACATACTAATTTTGACCCCCTGGACAAATCTTCTTCAAAAATTTTTGAAATTATTTAATGTGTAGAGCTTTGAAAATGAGTTTGAAGCCAATCGGACGATAATCAAAAAAGGATCATTCAACAGTTTTCTTCAAATTTTCCGACTTTGGAGGTAGATTATCCAAAATCTTTGACCACCGCGCCTATTTAGTTTTTTTATAGTACAATGAAAATTAGTTTGAAGCCAATCGCATGAAAATTAAAAATGTCGAATTCCAGAGTTTTCCACAGATTTTCCGACCACGGGGCTAAATTTCCCCAAATCGCTGATATACGTGTCGAACTATTCAATGTGTAGAGCTTTGCAAATGAATTTGAAGCCAATCGGACGATAATAAAAAAAGTTTCATACAACAGTTTTCTTCGAATTTTGCGACTTTGGAGGTATATTTTCCTAAATCTTTGACCACTTCGCCTATTATTTTATCGCATAGAACCTTGAAAATGAGTTTGAGGCCAATCGCATGAAAATTACAACTGTCGAATGCCAGAGTTTTCCACCAATTTTCCGACCATGACGCTGAATTTTCCAAAATAGCTGATACACGTGTAAAATTATTTTACGTGAAGAGCTTTGAAAATTAATTTTAAGGTGATCGGATTAAAATAAGCCTTTCGCCCATAGAACCTTGATACCCCCATTTTCCGCCCATGGGGGGGGGGACATTTTCCAAAATCGGTAAAATATGTGTCAAATGAATTTTTGTGTAGATCTTTGAAAATCAGTTTGAAGCCGATTGGATGGCAAACAAAAAAGTTTCATACAACATTTTTCCGCGATTTTCCACGCTTGTGGGTGGAATTTTCGAAAATCCCGTCTTAGCGTGCACTTTCAACATAGATGGAACCTACTGTGAAAATTACAGCATCCTAGCTCTTACGGTTTCGGCTGTGCGATGATTGCCAATCAGTCAGTCAGTCAGCACGAACTCTTTTATATATATAGATACATGTACAGGATATTCTGTAGTCCACAATGCACCATGCGCGCGTTCAGAAAATAGAATCTTCGTTGGCACTGTAGGAAAAATTGAAGTTTTTCTAGCATGAGACAAATTTTTTTTACCGAGTACCGAGTAAGACAATAGGTCTTTTTAATTGGGGTTTTTAATTGAAATAAAAGGTTGGTGTCACGGCCATTTTTTCTTCAAAAATTCTTACAAGAATTTTAACATTAACAAAGAAACACGACCTAAAATATTTAGTTATCTTCAGTTAAAACTTTATGACACAAAATGTGTCCATTTATCCTATAGTGCAGCGCAAGCTACAACAAAAAAGAATATAGTCTGCTGAGAGCGCATTCAATTTTACGCTCTCAATGTTAGAAATCGAGAGTGAGAGCGCGCCAAGCACTGCAGAGTGAAAAGCCACCTAAGCAACCGAGAACGAGAGCGCGAAAAGCAAAAAGCCACCTGAAAAGCAACGGCAAAAACGGATATCTTGTTATTTAAAATGTCTTTGGTTGCAGTCTGGAATGATAACGAGCAATGCCCATTGTTCGAATCAAACTTGAGCGTAAAACAAGGCTGCCTCCCTAGCCCGTCATTATTTGCATTGTATGTCGTGGCCACGTCACCAGGAGGAGCTCAGCTTGGCACAGTACGCATCAAAGTGCTCATGTACGCGGACGACATGGTTCCACTAGCGGATAGTGTCGACGCTCTGCATGAAATGATCGACGCCTTACAAGATTACTGCCTAACGTGGAGCCTTCAAATAAACTGCGACAAATCGAAGGTAATGATAATTAAAGACACCCGAGGACGCAGAGCCAGGGCGGATTTTTGGAGCTTAAGTGGCACGCAATTGGACGTGGTTAAGGATTTCAAATACCTTGGTGTGATATTGACGTCGAACATGTCCTTCAAAAAACATGTGGAGCAGAAGCTAAAGGACTCGAAGGCAGCACTAAAAAGCACTTGGAAACAGATTTTGAGCAAGGGACAGATCAAACACAGCCTTATGCTGCGCAGGTATGGGGGTATATAGAGATAAATTTAGTAAACCAAATACTCCGCTAATTCATCAAAAAAGTTTTCCGTCTTCCTTAGTACATACCAGACTATGCAATCCACCTGGAAACTGGCTTATCCTCTATGTACCCCGTCATACTGAGCCTACATCTACAATACATAATCAAAGTTATGCAAACGCGAAGGGATCGTCTCCCTAAAATCATTGTGGAACACCTACAACATGAAAGATCGCAGTTTTTTGCCAAGTGGGAGTCTTTGGCAGCTGAGCTTAATGTCAACATTGATCTTTTGGAGCTCAGCACGTGGAGCCGGAATCACACATTATTACTGCAGAAGCTGTATGCAAGTATTATGGAAAATTTTGAGGCACAGGCACGAAGCAGCCATAACAGGATAGTATACAGGCAGCTAAATTATGAGCTTCGGGAACAAAACTATTTAAACGAGGAATATAACACGCAAACAATAGCAGTCCTATGCAAGGCAAGAACTGAACTTCTAAAACTTAATTTCCTACAGGACAGGTTCAAGCACTTGCTCGCTTTGTAACATCCAGGAACGAAAAGACATATTGCATTTTATGGGGCGATGCCCAATACTACGGGAAATTAGAATACAACACAGGAACATCGCATATTTGGACGCACAGGAGTGTGCCGATCTGCTAGACGGTCTTCTTAGCTGGCGATCACTGGCTGACTTTCTTATAGAGTGCCACCAATACCGACGCCAAATTTTAAATGAATATAGATACCGCAGCTGCTCTTTTTTTTCTCACAATCAGATTTGGCCCCATAAGCTAATTGCACTAAGCATCTGCCAAGCCTTAAAAACTTTATATTATTTTTTCCTTTTATTCCTTTTATTCTTTACTTTAATGAAAAAAAGAAAATAAATTTAACTAATTAACTACCCGAACATGAGTACCAAGTTTGGTTGCTCTAGCTTCAAGGTTGTGAAAAAATTGAGTTTATACAGACAGACGGAAGAACATTTTCGCAAAAAATACGTGCAAAAGACAAAAAACAGCATACATATTTGAAAAAAATGTCAACAAACTAAATTTTTAAATTGCTGAAGAAATTGATAGGTTCAGCTAATCGGATAGTGGGAAAAATATTTCTAAAATGAAAATGCTGTTGAAAACCAAACCATATGCTTCAAACTTTTCTCCTTACGAAGATGGATGGATATCATCGTTCTTCAACCAGGAAATGATATAGTATGCATTACTTAGGCACTTAAAAGTATTATAAGCAAAACTGACAAAAGGAGGAGTGCGGATTGCATTTAAATTGTTGATTAATTATAATTTTGATGATAAGCAAACGGTACGGAAAGCCTGGACATGATAAGGGAAGTTTTTCAGCGGGAAAATGGTAACGTTGCAAAAATGACGAAGCTTACCCTTTCGCAAACTCTTTTGAAAAAATTAGAATCAATTTAGCTACTCAAACGTTAAGTCGCAGTGTTGCGCTGATAGAAAATTCCGTAACAACAGCAACTTAAACAACAAAATTTCTAATAAAATCGAACATGCACACACACATACACGAAACCGCACATATACGAGCCACAGAACAAGCGGGGCATTTTAAGTGGCAGATGTGCTTCTTCTTCCCTCCCGCTCTGCAGCACTGAATCTTCTTTTGTCAATAACTTCCTTGATTATTATCCGATCGACTTGAAATTCGGACAGTAGATTATGAGGGACTAAAGTATAGTACCATAAGTTTGTTCCATAAAATAGTCTCAGACAGAACCCCACCCGCGGTAATTCTTTTGTTGACTCTATCTCCGCTGCATACCTAGATCAAGTCCTAGTTACGGCAAATAAAAACGAATTCATTATTTGTGTTTCCTAATGCGAGTTTTAAGGCCGTTGTTGTTCATTTTAATAAATCTGTATTACATTTATTTATTAAAATTCTTCTCCTACGCGTTTCGGCGTTTGTTACGCCTTCCTCAGGGAGTCTGGTTTTTTTTACATGTATATAAAAAAGACATTTTCATACATATAACAATTTAACAAACATATTTAGTTCCATTACAATACATACATTAAAACTTATTGTAGTATTTCCTACAGTGTCGTCATTGTTCCTATGTCTAAATTGCACATTTGTTTATCCATCGTCAACTTTTGTTTCTCGTCTTTGCGCGTCCAGTTTTGTTTGTCCACTGCTATTGCTGCCGCGTAAATAAAGTTTGTCTTTTCAATGTCTTCTTTGTGGTTTACTGTGTTCTCCCCCCTTGTTGTTGTATCCGTAGGCTCTCTAGCGTCAGTCTCGTTCGTTCTCTCCTCTCAATGTCTAATATTTTGGTGTTGTCAAAATCAGCTGTGTGACCTGTTGTTGTAATATGTTGCGCAAGTGCTGTTGTCATTTTTCCCTTATTCGCGTCTCCTTTATGTTCGGCAATTCTCGTGCCAAGCGCCCGCTTTGTTGTTCCTATGTATATCCCGTTGCATCTTTCGCCTTCTTTCCCGTTGCATTTGATTTCGTATATTACGTGTTGTTGTTTGTCTTTGGATATTTTGTCTTTTGTGTTCGTAAATAAACTTCTTGTATTTGTGTGTGCTTTATATGCAAACATTAGGTGTTTGGAGTGTGCGTCGGGTATTATTTATGTGCTGTAATTCAACTACATTATTCAGAGGATAAATATTTGGTGACCCTGACGTGATTCCCTGAAGGATTCTCCACAAGTCCCGATCCAATCCTGAACGAAAGTGTCAACCAGCCGACACCACAGGATAATCATCACCAAAGGACATAAACCGACATTGCATCTCTGAAATTGTCAACAAGGCGACAAAGAATTCTCCACCAGTCCCAGATCCAGTCCTGAACCAAACTGTCAACCAGGCGACACCTCAGGATAACCAGGACATAACCCGCCGAAGAGCAAAATACCTTTCTGAACTACTATGTACTGTGAGAAAAAAAAATAGCAGCTGCACTATCTATATTCATTTAAAATTTGGCGTCGGCGTCATGCAGAGCGTCGACACTATCCGCTGGTGGAACCATGTCGTCCGCGTACGTGAGCACTTTGATGCGTACTGTGCCAAGCTGAGCTCCTCCTGTAGACGTGGCCATGATGTCGTCGACATACAATGCAAATAATAACTGGCTAAGGAGGCAGCCTTGTTTTACGCCCAAGTTTGATTCGAACCATGGGCATTGCTCGTTATCATTCCACACTGCAACCAAAGACATTTTAAATAACAAGATATCCGTTTTTGCCGTTGCTTTTCAGGTGGCTTTTCGTTTTTCGCGCTCTCGTTCTCGGTTGCTTAGGTGGCTTTTCGCTCTGCAGTGCTTGGCGCGCTCTCACTCTCGATTTCTAACATTGAGAGCGTAAAATTGAATGCGCTCTCAGCAGACGATATTCTTTTTGTTGTAGCTTGCGCTGCACTATAGGATAAATGGACACATTTTATGTCATAAGTTTTTAACTGAAGATAACTAAATATTTTGGGTCGTGTTTCTTTGTTAACGTTCAAATTGTTGTAAGAATTTTTGAAGAAAAAATGGCCGTGACACCATCCTTTTATTTAAATTAAAAACCGCAATTAAAAAGACCAATTATTGATACTCGGTAAAAAAATTTGTCTCATGCTAGAAAAACTTCAATTTTTCCTACAGTGCCAAGGAAGATTCTATTTTCTGAACGCGCGCATAGTGCATTGTGGACTACAGAATATCCTGTACATGTATCGTTATATAAATTACAATAATTTCACATGTAGTATAATGCGCATAATTCCCTAGTGTTATCTACACTACAAAGCCAAACATAGACCGCGTCAAAAAAACACAATAAATCAGCTTTTTTTCTGAAAAATGTATTCGATAGCTAACGATGTCAGAACAAAAATACTGTCAACAATTGAATATCCCTTTCTGAATCCAGTCTGGTATTCGCTGAGAATATTAAACGTGTCCATCCAGCAAGTTAGTCGTGTCAGCAAGATAGACGCAAATACTTTCATATTCACATTTAGGTAGGAAATACCTCTGAAATTTGTTGCATCCCGCACATCTCCCTTTTTACTCCCTGTACCTATAAAATGGGTAAAAGGGGGTAGTACATCTGTGCAAATGTATGTAACAGGCAGAAGGAGTCATCTCCGACCCAATAAAGTGTATATATTCTTGATCAGTATCAAAAGAGAATTCGATTTGGCCATGTCCGTCTGTCCGTCCGTATGTATATACGCAAGGATATCAGATATCAAGATATCAGAATGTAGGTTCGTCTATAGCGGGCGCAGGTCAAGTTTATTTTGGATTCGAGATATTCCCCCCACAACCCCGCTATTAAATAAAAACATTTTTACAGTAACAATTTTCAAGATATAGCTTTAGGATTTAGCATGTATGATACTTTGGTCACTCTTATTCTACTGTTTACTTCTATTTTTTTTTTCGTTTGCGTCTACTCTCGTATCTTTTGCTGCCCGTACACGGTGTGAGTAATTCGACGCCACGTTGCTGTTTACGGTTTGTACTTGGCTGTTGTCAATTCGGGCGTTTAGATCTCCAGTCCACCATTACGTTATCCGACTAAATTTGTTGCAAGGTGTCATCCAGATTTTCATAATCAATAAATAGGCTCTTCTTTTCTAAGCGGATTTCTGTAGCGACCATGCCCTGCAGGTTCGCAAAAGACCAGTCTAGTGACTTCCATAAATCCTTGCGTACTCCAAAGCGCATACCCCCGCTGGCTCTTCCTCTGTTATGTGTTCTTGGGGCTGCTTCCCAAAGAAGATTTTGTTACTTAAAGAATGTTTCGAAACTCTCAAAATCTCACGAAGGTTTCAAATAATACAAATAGGTCATGCGAGTTAATAAATTTAAAGAAATGGGAATACAAAACTTTGTTTGCTATCCCTGCTATATTATAAGCTAGAAGCTTAAGATTAAGACTGTTTATTACTATATCATAGTTGGTCTTTCGATTTAGTTTTTTGGCTGTTTGTTTTTTGTATTCTTAGCTCGTTCCAGAAGTTGTACGTATGACATATTTGCCCAAACGAGAGTGGTACCAAACGTGGTTTGAATAACATGTTCCGCTGACTGTCCTTTAGTTAGCAAGACTCTGTTGGCGTTGTAATGCATCCATTTTACACTTATATTTATCGCATCATTCTTAACAATAACTCTGATATCTTTATTGACATCAGACATTCTAATTCGTTTCACATTCGCATCGGACGTGTGTTTTTCTTGTGCCTCGTATATTTTGTTTTTTCTCGTGACTTCAAATTATAACTATTGTTTTTTTTGATCTTGTGTAATACATCAGTTGTGTGGAACACAAGTTAGACATTTAAAGTTAATAAATATTATTACTTTTAAAAATTTGTTCAAATACAACAACAAACAGCAGCACAAGCAGACTGGTGGTTGTGTCATGTGTCACATGAAAAATGTGCTGGCCTTAACGGCCGAATTATAGGCCAGATTGAGCCAAAATCGGAAAGAGATATTATGGGATTCATGTGGCATACCAAGAAAGGCTTTGGGGATATTTTCGCGCGGTTCAAAAAACTGTTCGAAGGTTTCTCTCGGAAAAAAGCCAATTTTAGGTTGTCTACTGACTGGCTCAAATAAACTTACACTTCCCACACACAGATCCACTACATCCGCCACTGATAGAAATGTTGAACTTATTATTTTATCGTCCCCTTCTACTTATATTTCAATCAGAAGTGACGAGAACTGCGCCCATGGACGTTGTTGCTTCTGACCCCGAAGAGGTTCTCGATTCGGTAATAGGTAGTACTGTTGCTGCAGGTCAACAACCCAGCGCCAATAGTGCCAGTCAATCAGTCGAATTATCTGATTATCTGAACCATTATCACGGCTCCTTCGGATGCTCCTGCTTTGGTTGCTAATATGTTACAAATTTAGCATTTTCGTCGGTGGGGCAACTCCGGGTAGCTGTCAGTCCCAGGGCTGGATACGACCCAATGCCCGCTGAATGTAACCAAAAGTAATATACACAGCATCTCACAAAATGAACACAAGCACGATAACAACAACCACATAACTACGCAACAACAAAAACAAAACAACCAAAACGACTGCCAGATGCATGAGGCTTCGATGTTTCTACCTCGCGCGCCCGCCCCACCTGTGGTCCAATACATCATAATTATTTGGGCCACCCTCTGCTGGAACGGTTGCGGCTGGCCCAATCCATGGCACAAGCCACGCGTCCTCCCTCTAAATTAATTTAAAACTCCATATTTTCCTCTTGCCTTAATTTAATATTCATGTTCCGACCCTAATATATATTCCATTTAAATTTAATTGAATACTAGTCTTAAACAAATAAATAAATAACAAATTTTGGCAATTAATTAATGAAATTATATTGGAAATAAAGAATTAATGAAATTAAATTTTTAACACCTAAACTTTAAAACACCAGACAATTAAATAAAGAAAATAAATATTATTAAGCTCAAAAATTTTATGCGCGTATAAAAAACAGGTAAGAATGCAATAGTCGAGTATACCCGACTACGAAACTCCCTGTACCCGGTCAAAAATTTTCGATCGCATCTTCGTAAATTTACACATACACAAGGACGCACATACACGAGAAACAGCACAACCTATAGGGCAAGCGAGGCATTTTAAATGGTGGCTGTGCTTCTTCTTCCCCTCTCTGCAGCACTGAATCTTCTTTCGTAAATAACTTCCGTGTTTATTATCCGATCGACTTGAAATTTGGACAGTAGATTATGAAGGACTAAAGTAATGTACATGCCAAATCTAAAAGCAATATCTTGAAAGTTGTTACTGTAAAACTGATTTTTTTGCGGGAGAACGGAGAGAGATATCTGAAATATGAAACAAACTCGATGTGCGTATGGTATACAGGAACCTACATTCCAAATTTTGTGTCTATAGCTCTTATAGTTGCTGAGATCTGCGCGTTCATACAGACGGCCAGACTGACGGTCATGGCCACATCGAAATCTCTTATCAAGAATATATGTATATACTTTACAGGGTCGGAGATGTCTGTTCTGCCTGTTACATACATTTGCACAGATTAAGTACCCCCTTTTTACCCATTTTATGGGTACAGGGAGTAAAAATCATTGAGCAATTAAAAGAAATTCAGAAACTAGACACCATGCTCCAGTTTCTTGAACAAAGAGTTCGTGTCTTGGCCACTGCACTATGGGTACAAATTTTGTAGGTATTAATTACAATTTTAAAGCTAGAGTTTTTAATTTTGTCATAAATATTCGCAATAATTTGGTAGAGATTTAAATTTATTTTTTTCACGCCCTGACCCTCCCCATTAAACTATGGAAACAAATCCAATATTTCATAAAATATTGGAGCTAGACACACCAAATTTAGAATGTAGATTTGTCTTTAGCAGGCGCAGGTTAAGTATATTTTGGATCTCAGAAATTTCCCCCGCTCCCCTGCAATTCCTATAAAACCATTTACAGCAACCATTTTTAAGATATATCCTTGGGATTTGGCATGTATATTACTTTGATAACTTTTATTCTTCTGTCTAAATCTTAAGCCGATCAGATAATAATCACGGAAGTTATTGACGAAAGAAAATTCAGTACTGCTGCGCGGGGGGAGCAGCAGCGCAGCCGCCCTTAAAATGAGTTACGTGCGCTGCAGAGCACTGCCGCATGTGTGTGTGAGTATTTGTGTATGTATGTGTGTTTTTAAGTGCACGAAGATGTGTTGAAAAGTTTTAGTCCTAGGTACAGACAGTGTTGTAGTCGGGTAGTAGTACACTCAGAGAAATAATTAAGTATTCTGTACTCAAACCAAGTACAAACGGTGTCAGAATCCGACCAAGCTCGAAAAATCTTATTATGAGTACAGAATTCTTATTTTAAGAACGATTTTTATAAGTCAGAAATTCGTAAATTAAAAAATTTCGTGATATATGAAGAACACTTTGTTGATTTAAAAAACATAAGTAAATATTTGATTAACTATCAAACGGGATTAATCTCCCGAAACGATGTTTATTTGAGAACGTTTAATAATCTCTATAGGTACATATATGTAGGTATGTACGCATGTATCTATATATTAATTATTAGTTTTATGTAAGTATATAAGAGAATAATTATGTATATACTCGTACATATGTATGTAAACAAATGACTTTATAAATACCATATCATCCACAAATCGCCGCCGCTGAGGATCAAACCCGCGCTTATTATCTTTGTCCAGCTGTTGTTGCGAGTCGGTCATCTAGTCCATTGAGCCAACCATTAAGATGAAAGGTATCTCCAAAGGCAATTTGTATACATACATACCTACATTCATACATACATCCAAATGCATGTGTGATAATACCAGCACATGCAAATTAATGTCTTTCATTGATATCTGTTGCGGCTAGGGTGAGCTTTTTCACTAGCACCTCTGACTCAAATAGTCAGCAAATTAATCCAATTGTCAAATTATTTCGCGGCTAGAGTGAACCCTTTCACTAGCACTTCTGACTCAAAATAGTCAGCAATTAATCCAATTGTTTGAACCACCAAATGCAAAACAAAACGCACGAACACTGCTTCTGTTTAAAGCAAATACAATTTGGGGTTTATTGGCAAATATTTAATAATGTTTGTTGCACAAAAGGTTGTTTTATGTAAGTCAAGCGACAGGCCAACGTACTTGCCGCTTGTTACAATTTTGATTCCGAGACGAACAATTCGATATGATAGATAATTTCACACTGAGAGCCGAATTCAAGATCGGCTGCAGCTGAACCAAAAGGGTCCAGCGCGGGCGACAAAACAGTAAGCTACAAATGAGCGTAATGAGTGCGTTTGTTCGAAACTACATTTTGTTTGTGCTGCCAACGCCTAAGCTGCGCTGCCTGGTGAGGCGCTGAACCGAACATACTACCCCCGTTGGAGGACCCGAGTCTTCAACGTCCCTCTTTGGCAGCGAACACAGCTTTGCAATAGCTCTAGTTGTGATTCCAGTGGCAGTCTTCAGTTCCGCGACTCATGCTACGCCATCCGCCCCGACGATCAGCTTGGTTACTCTTGCCAGGGGCCAACTGAGAGGGGGAAGATTCTCGTTCTTCACGAGAACAACGTCGCCGACACTAAGTCCAGGTTGATCAGATCTCCACTTAGACCTCTCCTGCAGGAGGGTCAGGTACTCTTCTCGCCACCGTGACCAGAACGTTTGCTGAAGATAAGACACGCGCTGCCAACGATCGAGGCGATTGAAGTTTAATCCAGTGATATCTGGAACAGCAAGCGACTTGGGCGGTGTTGTACCCAAAAAATGAGCTGGCGTCAAAACATCAAGATCATCTGGATGCTCTGTAACTGGAAGTAATGGGCGTGAATTAATGATTGCAGTGATATGACAAACAAGTGTACGCAAATCATCAAAACTAAGGAGCGAACTAGCAGCGGATCGATAAAAATGGTACTTTGCCGTTTTTACTGCGGCCTCCCAAAGCCCGCCAAAGTGCGGGGAGCGAGGTGGGATGAATCGCCAGTCAATTGAATCCGCCACACAAAAATCTTGTACTGCCTTTGCATAAATAATTGCTTAAGCTGCTGCAGTTCATTCTTGGCGCCTACGAAGTTGGTTGCATTGTCCGACCAGATTTCCTTAGGGCGACACCTGGTGCAAATAAAACGCTGAAGAGCGCTAAGGAACGCTGATGTCGACAAATCCTGGACCAATTCTAAGTGCACGGCCTTAGTCGCAAAGCAAATGAATACGGAGATATAGCATTTGATTGGTGGCCTGGTGCGAACTTCGCTTTTATAATAAAATGGACCACAAAAATCTACTCCGGTGATCATGAAAGTATACGCCGAGTCATCCACTCTCTCCTTTGGCAAGTCCGCCATGATGTGCTGAAGCAATCGAGGCCTTGCTCTGAAACATCTGATACATTTGTTGACGACGCTCAAAACAGTTCTCCGACCACCAATAGGCCAATACTGATGCCGAATAATTGCCAACAACGCTCGTGGTCCAGCGTGCAAATTTCGCTCATGGAAACATGCGTTGCAATTTGTAGAAGGAGTTTGCATATTTATGTACTTCTGTAATGTCGACAAAGGGGCAAACTGCAATCAGAACCCGCTTCCGAAGCTCTAAAAATGGCGCCTTTGGAATTGATGTCGCTGGCCATGCGCTCTTATCATTGGAAAGAAAAATTGGTCCATGAAAAACCATAATCGAGACAGTAGCAAATCGGTAGGCAAAACACCTCTTGATAAAATGTCCGCCGGATTCATTTTTGTTGGGACATACCGCCATTCCATCTGCGCTGTTAGCTTCTGAATGCTGGCGACTCTATTTGATACGAATATATTGAATTGCGTCGGCTCATTCCGAATCCAAGACAGAGCAGTTGTTGAGTCTGACCAACAGTAAAACTTTCCAGAAAACAGTTGTATACTCGCGATCTCGTTAATAAGCTCAGAGAGCAATGCAGCACCACAAAGCTCCAGCTTTGGAACTGTAAGAGCCTTCAGAGGAGCCACACGGGATCTGGAACATAAAAGATGACCATGCGTACTTTCAGCGGACTTCGATACGATATAAATGCATGCTCCGTAAGCATGAATGCTGGCAACGCAGAAACCATGAACGTCAACTTCTGAATCTGGATATGAGACCAAACGTGGAAAAACAAAACGCTGCGAATTTGATAGATTATCGCAAAAAGTCATCTATGCAGTTGTGAGAGAGACTGGCAAACTCTCATCCCACTGAAGCCCTTCCTTCCACAAGAGCTGCAAAAATATCTTCGCTTTCGTTATGACCGGCCCAATCAAGCCGAGAGGGTCATAGAAGCGAGCAATGGTGGACAGCATAGAGCGCTTCGTTGGCCTTAAAGACAGCTGCTTGGGCGAAACAGAGAAAAACAAATCGTCTGAAGCAGGATCCCAAGATAATCCAAGTGCCTTCGTGAAATCAGTTCCATCATGGAGCTTCAATAGCTGTTCTTTATCCTGGCTAGGGATTCCACTCAGCAATTCCGGAGCATTAGAGCACCATTTTCTAATCTGAAAATTGCCCTTAGCCAACAATTCAGAAGTCTGCTTCATGATTGTCGCAACTTCATCCACAGAATCTCCGCCAGTCATTAAATCGTCGACGTAAAAATCGCGCCTTAGTATGACTGAGCCAATTGGGAATTTCTCTTGCTCATCCTTAGATAACTGGTGCATGCATCGAATGGCAAGAAATGCAGCTGGTCTTGTCCCATAGGTGACAGTGTCAAGTCTATAAATTTGCATCTTCTCCTGAGGCGATTCTCTCCATAAGATGCACTGCAGGTAGCTGTCCGGTTCCGATACGCGCACGCACCTATACATCTTGCATATGTCGCCGGTCAATGCGACACGAAACGTTCGGAACCGTAGCAAGGTATGCAACAGTTTCGCTTGGATGATGGGTCCTGTCATGAGGACATCATTAAGCGAAAATCCTGAAGATGTTGCTGCTGAGCCATCGAATACGACTCGAAGCTTGGTAGTAGTGCTGTCCTCCTTCAGGACACAATGATGAGGCAAATAACATCTGCATAAAGGAGTTGATTCGGGCCCCACTAACGACATGTGAGCCAAATCTCGATATTCCTTTATAAATGCAGAGTACTGCGCTTTAAGCTGCGGATGACGCTCCAGCCTTCTCTCCAAATTGACAAAACGACGAAACGCTTGCGTGTATGAGTCCCCCAATACATCCAAGTTTCGCTTCAGAGGCAGCTTCACTGAAAATTCCCCAGATGGCAGGCGAGAAAAATGATTCCTGAAGTGATCTTCGCAGTCAACATCTTCCTGCTTAACTTTGTCTGATGCCAAGCCGCAACATTCGATCTCCCAGAACCGTTTCAGCAACACCGCGATTTTGTCGTGCGAATCCTCCTCAATAGTCGCTGTGGAATGTGTTGAAACCAATGCTGTTCTGCGCGATTGATGCCCTCCTCCCGATACCACCCAACCAAAACGAGTTTTTTGCAGCAATGGTAATCCTGGCGCCAGCTCGACTTGGCCGACTGAGAGAAGGCCAAAAAATAGGCTTGCTCCTATAAGGAGATCAATGCGTTGAGGCCTGAAAAATGCTGGATCCGCTAACCGTATATTATCGGGAATCCTCCAATCTGCAATATCAACAGAAAAACTCGGTTGATGATCAGTTATTCTCGGAGCGACTACGGCGACGATGTTCGTTTCATAGTCCAATGCCTGAGAATGCACATTCAGACTGACGGTGTAGCCCTCAGATGCAACGCTGGTATCGCCAAGACCCGATACGGAAGCCGTTGACTTAGTCTTTTTCACCTGCAGGCGTTGTGCGAAACTAGACGTAACTAGATGGATCTGCGATCCTGAGTCCAATAGCGCGCGACACGGTATTAGGGATCCAGCATGATTCCTAATCAAAATAACTGCGGTTGCTAAGAGCGTGACGTCATTGTTGAGATTCTGGGCAATGAGAGAGCTAGATGGAGATGAACTTGCTTGGGGGGGTGATTGCGCCGCAGATTGAGACAAATGCAATGCACCAGGTTGCGCTGACGAAATTGGCGTATTGAAGTGAAGCAATGTATGATGCTTCATACCACAGGTGCGACACCCACTCGATTTACAGGCACGCACCTGATGACCTTTCTTCAAGCAATTCAGGCATAAGTCAAGCTTCTTTGCCTCCTTGAACCGAAACAAAGATGACAGGTTGCCAAAAAGTGTGCATGAATATATAGCATGCTCTTGCTTGCCACAAAATCCACAAACGGAATTACAAGAGTTTGTTGCTACAAATGTACTTCTACTGTTGTTAATTTTGTTGCTCTTTCCAACCTGCTTGCCAGGCGAGTAGGTTGCCGTGGCATGTTCCATATTTTCCATTCGCTGGCATCGAGCATCCAAGAACGCTGTAAATTCGGCAATCGATGGTATCTCGGCCATTGATACATGCTCCTCCCATTTAGATTGCGTTGCGCTGTCCATTTTTTTAAGAAGCATGTAAATTAGCATGCATCCAGCTATTTGCTCTGCACTTCCCATTGCCTGCAAAGCGCGCAAGTGCGCATTCAGGCTATCCGAAAATTGACGCAGCTTACTTGCGGACGACGTTTCTACTCTCTCAAGCCCCAGAATCTCGCAGACGTGTGCCTGAAAAACAAGACGCTTGTTACTAAAACGCTTATTAAGCAAATCCAAAGCCACGGAATAATTTTCCGCAGAAATCTCCAACGCCCTTATAGCATCCAAAGCTGGACCTTGCACACAGGATCGCAGGTGTTGGAGTTTCTCGATACTTGACAAATCCGGATCCTTGTCGATGATAGTTTTAAACATTGACGAAAAATCAGCAAACTCCGTGTAACCACCCGAAAATGTTGGCAGTTTTAGTTCGGGGATGCGGGATCGATTTGCCATAAACACGGTTGGCCGGTCCAATGAGTCATCGTGGCGAAACGTGGAACAAGTCGGATGTTCAGTTTGCCGTTTCTGAATATGATACCGAGCACGAACTTCGACCGTTATCACGAACTCGTCAAAATCACTTCGCAATTTGCTACCGATTTCGTTATAGTCTAGTTCTTCGAGAGAGTCATGCGCGCTTCTAAATGCCGTCTTAATATTCGAAATCAAGTTTAAACGCACTTCTAATTCAATATTATTCATTGCATTGATTTTGGCATCACTAAGTTCAATTTCCATGGACTTTGCACGTTCAAATAGCGCATTGACCTTGCGCTTAAGAAATGTCACCCTGTTTGCCGTACCGGCATTGTTCGCGTTTTCTTCGTCTGCCATAGTTCCGTTATTCTTTGCGCACACTCAAAACCGAAAACTGAGTAAGCGAGAAGAAACGGACACTGTACTTGTTTGTATAAAACGCGCACCAACGGTAAATGTGCATATGTATGTATGTATGCAACTATGCGCGCACTTTGCTAACAAGCAAGAGTAATTGTTTTAAATAATTATTAACAAATTATTAATCACGTCGGGGTCACCAAATTATGTTGCGGCTAGGGTGAGCTTTTTCACTAGCACCTCTGACTCAAATAGTCAGCAAATTAATCCAATTGTCAAATTATTTCGCGGCTAGAGTGAACCCTTTCACTAGCACTTCTGACTCAAAATAGTCAGCAATTAATCCAATTGTTTGAACCACCAAATGCAAAACAAAACGCACGAACACTGCTTCTGTTTAAAGCAAATACAATTTTGGGTTTATTGGCAAATGTTTAATAATGTTTGTTGCACAAAAGGTTGTTTTATGTAAGTCAAGCGACAGGCCAACGTACTTGCCGCTTGTTACAATTTTGATTCCGAGACGAACAATTCGATATGATAGATAATTTCACACTGAGAGCCGAATTCAAGATCGGCTGCAGCTGAACCAAAAGGGTCCAGCGCGGGCGACAAAACAGTAAGCTACAAATGAGCGTAATGAGTGCGTTTGTTCGAAACTACATTTTGTTTGTGCTGCCAACGAATAAGCTGCGCTGCCTGGTGAGGCGCTGAACCGAACAATATCTTAGCAACTTATTTAACTTCAGTTTAAGAACAAGAAATATAAAAAAATATATATTTATAATAAAGAATGCAATATAATTATTAAAATGATCTACATCGGCCTTATCAACTCGCTTTAGGATACACAAATATTGACGCACAAAAGGGCCCAAACACAAAACACAAAACTTATACCGGAGAGTGTACCGGAATTTAAAAAATAAAAAACAACAAACATGAAGGGATACATGCAACACATACGCAAAGCTTATGGAGAAGAAATAGTAATGTATGTTAAGAATTATTTTAAGTGTCAAAAGAAGCTAGCAAAACAAAGAGGACGACTTAAATATTTAGTTAAGTGTAAGGACTACAACATCATACCCAAACATTTAAACAACAAAACAAAATCTTTAAGACTCAACTTTACGTTAGACGACTCAAAAAGAGAATTAGCTAAAATAGAGGCTAATTTTCTACTTAAAATTATGAAGCTAGAAATTAGGGAAACTCAAAAACAAATTTGCATTATAAACAGATTCCAAACACACAACTTTGAAAAACTAAAACAGACACTTAGTAAAGACGATGCTATAGAATTAGAACTAGACCAAAAGTTAGCGTACCAAAGAATTAGAACGACTACTGACCAAGAAATTGACCGAAAAATTGATAAAGCGAAATAAAGAACACCAATTGGACATCAAATTGAACGCAGAGTGGTTCATAAATTTAACAGACGTGCATTTTCCGAAAGAAAGCCAATGGCTTTTATCTATGGGACCAAAGTTTGCTCTTCCAATAGATAACCAAAAGGTAGACCCGATACCATAATTGCAGACCTAGAACAAGGTATCTAGACAATAAAGGACGAAAAACAAAGAGACACTGCTAGAGGAAACCTAGCATCCAGATTAAACAATTTTAAACATAACAGAAGGAACAATCAAAAGGACAAGTTTATACTAAATATTGCAAGAATGACGAAAAAAGTTGTCAAAGAACACCAAGACAAAGTCATTATCACACAAGAAAGACTATCATGACAAGATGTTAAAACTATTAAATGACAAAACAACGTATAGAGCAATGAGAAAAGACCCAACACAACAACTGATAAAAAAGAACAATACAATTATTAACGACCTTCATAAACAGAATCATATTGACTGGCGACTTAAATCAAAATTGTACTGGTCAGGAGGACACGCACCAAGGTTATACGGACTACCAAAGATACATAAGGATGACACCCCACTTAGACCGATAGCAGCTTCCACAAACGTGCCATGCTACAAACTGGCAAAACATATAGGGGAACTACTCAAAAATATTACTTCGGAAAAATACAACATCCACAGTGCAATACAACTCAAAAGCCAATTAGAAAACACCACAATAGACGATGATGAGATTCTAGTGTCTTTTGATGTATTATCATTGTTCACAAATAATAAAAATAATAAATCTAGCTATACTAAATATAGTGGAACGATGGAAATAACGCAATACACAAATATGCCTTAGCCAAAATTTAAGGAAATTCTTGACTTTATACTTATTGACAATAATTACTTATCATACAATGACGTCTTATATAACCAAATATTTGGCATGCCAATGGGCAACCCAATATCACCAACAATGGCCAATATAGTACTGGACAAAATTCTTGACAATGCCACATACGTACTGACAAAGAAGAATATACATATAAAACATATATCAAAATATGTGGACGACATATTATCTATTATAATAGAAAAGGATGCACAAATTATTTTGGGCACGCTAAATAATCAACACAAAAGGATACAATTCACTATCGAAAAGGAAAATAACAACAAAATTGCATATTTAGACACCGAACTGGAGAACAACAAAGGCAGGATTGTATTCAAATGGTATGGTAAATGATTGCTTCGGGTCGTATAATGAACTTTAATTCTAACCAGCCGATAAGTCAAAAAGTAAATACAGCAAAAAACATTATACACAAAGCATATACGATTAGTGACGAAATACACAGACCAGAAATATATATAAAACTAAACCAACTAAACTAACCATTATTTTTAAAAAATAGCTTCCCCGAAAATCTTATAGACAATTTAATAACGAACGCGACAACCCAAAATAAGAACACAGACAAAAACAAAGGCATAGAAAAAGAGGATAAGCAATACATTAGTGTACCATACATAAACAATTTAACAAATCGGCAAACAATAACAAACATAATTCCAGACGCGCATTCCAAACACCTAATGTACGCGTACAAAGCACATACAAACACAAGAAATTTGTTTACAAACACGAAAGACAAAATACAAAAAAACAAACAACAACACGTCATACATGAGATCAAGTGCAATGCAAAAGAAGGTGAAAGATGCAACGGAGTATATATAGGAACAACAAAACGCGCGCTAGGCGCAAGAATTGCAGAACATAAGGGAGACGCAAGCAAAGGGAAAATTACAACAGCACTTGCGCAGCATATTACAACAACAGGACACACAGCTGATTTCGACAACACCAAAATATTAGACATTGAGAGAAGAGAACGAACAAGACTAACGCTAGAGAGCCTACGAATACAACAACAAGGGGAGAACACTGTAAACCACAAAGAAGACATTGAGAAGACAAAATTTATTTACGCTGCAGCAATATCAGTTAACAAACAAAACTTGACGAGCAAAGACGGTAGAAATAAAACGACGATGGATAAACATAAACAAAAGTACAATTTAGACGTAGGAACAATGACGGCACTGTAGGAAATACTACAATAAGTTTAATGTATGTATTTTAATGTAAATCGAAATGTTTGTTAAAATCTGTATATGTATGTCAATGTCTTTTATATGCATGTAAAACCAGACTCCTTGAGGAAGGCGAAACAAACGCCGAAACGAGTAGGAGGAGAATTTTAATAAAGAATACAATATAATTATTAAAATGAACTACATCGGCCTTATCAACTCGCTTTCGGATACACAAAATATCATCACCCATAATTTCCGCAGTAGGATTTGAACTCGGGACCGCCGCGCAGGTGCCTCGGCGAACAGCCAGCCTAGGATTCAGTCAACGAATCCCGATCAAGCTTGATTTAAGAATTCTGAAGTACGAATGTACTTAAAATTGTGCAAGAACAAAAATTCTGGCCCGATAATTCTAGAACTAGAACGGCCATTTTTCTCTGAGTATAGTGTAGTAGGTAATGTAGTCATCTAGAGCATTCTTACTTGTTTTGTTTAACTTTTGTCATTCATGTGGGCAATGAAAATTGCTCGACTTTTATCAAAACTAAAATACTCGCAAAAACGGGCAAAAGTTATAAATTACACCCGATTCAATACTGTTTACTGAAGATATGTCAACTTGCAGATCGCCTCGATCTTCGAAGACTCAAAAGTAATATTCCACAGAAAACACATACAATTGTTAACTTTTATCTAAAGATACACATCGACAACACATTGGACAATTAAACAAAAAACATAACTACTGAATAATGTATATGAACAACATATTTTTATATACCTTGACTAACTTTTCCATATTTGTGCATATGTCAATAGATTACACATAAATGTACATTCACTTGAAAGTCGTAAAAAGTATTCGCGCTCTTTTCCACTGAACAGAGAAACTCGAATCATCTGACTTTGATCAGCTGTTAAAGATTAAGGGTAGTCCACAAAAATTTAAAGAAAATTGCTGATCTAATCTTGAGTATTAAGATTACAAAAACAAAACAGAATTCGAATTTGAACAACAAAATTTTTTGTATTAATGCCAAAAATCGTCTTTTTGCCCATAGTGCACTGGAAACAAAAACACATGGGAATGCTAAGAGGGAATCGAAAGGAGCAACCGTGCATCTTCTTCAACCACAGAAAAAGAGTGCCCTTATTGCAAGAAAACTAATCACTTGCTATTTCGTTGCGACGATCTCCTCGCCAAGCCAACACCAGAACGTTTAAGCTGGGTGCAACGCCAGAAAATGTGCGTCAACTGCTTCAAGGGAGACCACATGGCAAAGGCGTGCCCAAGTCGCTTCAAATATTTCAAATGCGACAAAAGTCACAGCACGCTGCTGCATTTGGAAACTGGACCCAACTACAAACTCAAATTGTAGCATCTGTAAATAGTCGGAACATTTATCTCCTTGCCACAGCAAAGGTAGCAGTATAAGGAAATAATGGACAAGAAGCCACGTTCAAGGCTCTTCTAGATTCTGGATCACAAATTAACGTGACCTCAGAAAGGCTGGCATCTTTGCTGTCCCTAAAATGACACGACATCACACTGCGAATTGAAGGTATCGGTGGACAGCCAAAAACAAGCAGGTCTCGAGTCAATGTGCTAGTGAAATCAATGATTATACAATGCGGCTCGAAGCCTTCATATTACCGCACATAATCAACGATCAACCATCCCAAACCATAAACAATGCAAGCTGGAACGTACCGGACAACATGCCGTTGGCGGATCCACAGTTTAACAAGCCGGGTAAAATAGACATGCTGATCGGCGCTGAGCATTACTATGCATTATTGCTCCAACAACAGCATAAAATACCCGCTGGTCCTATAATGCAAAAGACCGAGTTGGGATGGGTTGTGGCTGGAAAAATAACGGCTTCAAATAAATCAGCAGCCATTTGTGCGGTTACCACAGGAGAAGAAACGAATGCCATAATGGAACGATTCTGGACGCTCGAGAACTTCGAAAACACTGAAAAGAAACTCACACCGAGTGAAAAATGATGTGAAAAGCACTTCATCGATAATCTACAAACCGCTGGAGATGGCCGGTTTATAGTAAAGTTGCCGTTTTCCGACCAGTCTTCAGCCCTGGGGCCCTCGTTGGAGACTGCAGAAGAAAGGTTCCTCTCATTGGAAAATAGGACCAAGGCAGAAATTTTGAAGGAATATGTAGGCTTCATGACAGAATATGAGCAATTGGGACACATGAAACATGTCCCTCGCGAGCTCCTTATTTTTCTTCTTTTTTTTTGAGTTTCGGACGTTGATGTACTAAACGGGCAGTACATTCAAGTGGCCCAAACGACAACAAGCACGGGCTTGTTAACGCGCGGACCCAGGCAAAATGCAACCCACCTCCCGCCCAACCGACCGAGGGTCGCGCCGCATAACGTTCGTTAACGAAGATCGCGGCAAAGATGAATAGGTACAAACTAAATAAAAGTTCTACATAAATTAAACAATTGACAAAAAGTAGCTATAGATTACGCAGTTAACATAAAAGTGAAGTTCTGAGTAAGGAAATAGAAGTAGCATTACATATTAAATGATAAAGATTGTTATAATTAGAACATAGAATACGAAAACGGTTATGGATAGCATAGTTAGTATTACAAGCTTGAAGAAAAAGAGGAAGAAAGTTTCTAGAATTTCTGATCGGAACTGCAAAACTAATCTGGCTGATTAATTCAGAAAAATCAATTTCTCCTTTAATTAGCTTGTGTAAGAAAATTACACCAAGCATGGTTCTACGATCAGAAAGAGAAGGAAGATTTTTTAGTAAAAGTCTACTACGATAAGAAGGCAAGCGAGTATTAGGATTCAAGTTAAGACCCCGGAGTGCAAAAAGCAGAAATTGTTTTTGTACCGATTCTATTCTATCCTGACGAACCTTGTACTGGGGACACCAAATACAAGACCCATATTCAAGAATAGGTCGCACAAGAGAAGTATAAAGAGTTTTAGTAAAGTAGGGATCGTTAAATTCTTTAGACCAGCGCTTAATGAAACCTAGGACACCAAAGGCACGATTAGCGGTGGAAAAGATGTTTGTCAAATTTAAGCCTGGGATCTAAAAGGATACCCAAATCATTTACTGAATCAATTCGAACAAGCGGCTTATTATTATGAATATAATTATTTAAAAAAGGCATTCGCCTGTAGAAGGACATTACCACAATTAAGATTTAATAAATTTATTCGACACCAGGCTTGAAACTGTCAAGATCAGTTTGCAACCTTTGACCAGATAAGAAATCAGTAGATGACAAAGTTTAACATCATCGGCATACATCAGCACCCGAGAGTGAATTATGACAGAAGGAAGGTCATTTATGAACAGAGTAAATAATAAGGGGCCAAGATGACTTTCTTGTGGTACTCCGGAAGTAACTTGAACAGACTTAGAGGATATGCCTATGAAATAAACCTTTTGGGTTCTAAGAGTATAGTAGTTAGAGATCCAAAGAATTAAGTTAATTGAAAATCCCAGAAGATGAAGTTTGTGAAGTAAAAGAGAACGATTAACAGAGTCAAAAGCCTTACTGAAATCAGTATAAATAACATTTGCTTGCATTTTAGATCGAAATCCCTTAATGATAAAAGAAGTAAATTCCAATAGGTTAGTGGTGGTAGATCTATATTTCACAAACCCGTGCTGGCAGGGTGAAATTATGGAATTATGAAGTTGAGAAGTTATTAATTTCTCAAAATCATTGGAATAGCAGACAACTTAGAAATACTTCTCGACGTTAGACTTATTTCCTTTTTATGGAGAGGAATAATAAATGATTCTTTCCAAATGTTAGGGAAATAGCACAACTCTACGGACAATTTAAAAAGAATAAATAATGGCTTTAAAATACCTTCAGCACAGTACCTAAGCACACAGCTTGGTACTCCATCAGGTCCCGGTGAAAATACGTGCTTAATGGCCTTTAAATCGCGTAGAAGCGAACTTTCTGTTATTAAAGGTCAAAAATGCAATTAGAGTTATTTACATGATAAGGATAAGGCGAAACCATTTAATAAGGTTGTGAACTATAAGTCGTCTGAAAAAACTCTGCGAAGAGATCGGCAATTGCCTGATCAGAGTCGGCTGTCGTGTTTTCAAAAAATACGGTTGATGGAAGTGTTGATGACTTGCGCTTCGCATTAACGAAGTTATAAAACCTATTAGGATCCCGCTGAAACTGTAACCTACAGCTTCTAAGGTATCGCAGAAACCATGAACGTCAACTTCTGAATCTGGATATGAGACCAAACGTGGAAAAACAAAACGCTGCGAATTTGATAGATTATCGCAAAAAGTCATCCATGCAGTTGTGAGAGAGACTGGCAAACTCTCATCCCACTGAAGCCTTTCCTTCCACAAGAGCTGCAAAAATATCTTCGCTTTCGTTATGACCGGCCCAATCAAGCCGAGAGGGTCATAGAAGCGAGCAATGGTGGAAGCATAGAGCGCTTCGTTGGCCTTAAAGACAGCTGCTTGGGCGAAACAGAGAAAAACAAATCGTCTGAAGCAGGATCCCAAGATAATCCAAGTGCCTTCGTGAAATCAGTTCCATCATGGAGCTTCAATAGCTGTTCTTTATCCTGGCTAGGGATTCCACTCAGCAATTCCGGAGCATTAGAGCACCATTTTCTAATCTGAAAATTGCCCTTAGCCAACAATTCAGAAGTCTGCTTCATGATTGTGGCAACTTCATCCACAGAATCTCCGCCAGTCATTAAATCGTCGACGTAAAAATCGCGCCTTAGTATGACTGAGCCAATTGGGAATTTCTCTTGCTCATCCTTAGATAACTGGTGCATGCATCGAATGGCAAGAAATGCAGCTGGTCTTGTCCCATAGATGACAGTGTCAAGTCTATAAATTTGCATCTTCTCCTGAGGCGATTCTCTCCATAAGATGCACTGCAGGTAGCTGTCCGGTTCCGATACGCGCACGCACCTATACATCTTGCATATGTCGCCGGTCAATGCGACACGAAACGTTCGGAACCGTAGCAGGTATGCAACAGTTTCGCTTGGATGATGGGTCCTGTCATGAGGACATCATTAAGCGCAAATCCTGAAGATGTTGCTGCTGAGCCATCGAATACGACTCGAAGCTTGGGAGTAGTGCTGTCCTCCTTCAGGACACAATGATGAGGCAAATAACATCTGCATAAAGGAGTTGATTCGGGCCCCACTAACGACATGTGAGCCAAATCTCGATATTCCTTTATAAATGCAGAGTACTGCGCTTTAAGCTGCGGATGACGCTCCAGCCTTCTCTCCAAATTGACAAAACGACGAAACGCTTGCGTGTATGAGTCCCCCAATACATCCAAGTTTCGCTTCAGAGGCAGCTTCACTGAAAATTCCCCAGATGGCAGGCGAGAAAAATGATTCCTGAAGTGATCTTCGCAGTCAACATCTTCCTGCTTAACTTTGTCTGATGCCAAGCCGCAACATTCGATCTCCCAGAACCGTTTCAGCAACACCGCGATTTTGTCGTGCGAATCCTCCTCAATAGTCGCTGTGGAATGTGTTGAAACCAATGCTGTTCTGCGCGATTGATGCCCTCCTCCCGATACCACCCAACCAAAACGAGTTTTTTGCAGCAATGGTAATCCTGGCGCCAGCTCGACTTGGCCGACTGAGAGAAGGCCAAAAAATAGGCTTGCTCCTATAAGGAGATCAATGCGTTGAGGCCTGAAAAATGCTGGATCCGCTAACCGTATATTATCGGGAATCCTCCAATCTGCAATATCAACAGAAAAACTCGGTTGATGATCAGTTATTCTCGGAGCGACTACGGCGACGATGTTCGTTTCATAGTCCAATGCCTGAGAATGCACATTCAGACTGACGGTGTAGCCCTCAGATGCAACGCTGGTATCGCCAAGACCCGATACGGAAGCCGTTGACTTAGTCTTTTTCACCTGCAGGCGTTGTGCGAAACTAGACGTAACTAGATGGATCTGCGATCCTGAGTCCAATAGCGCGCGACACGGTATTAGGGATCCAGCATGATTCCTAATCAAAATAACTGCGGTTGCTAAGAGCGTGACGTCATTGTTGAGATTCTGGGCAATGAGAGAGCTAGATGGAGATGAACTTGCTTGGGGGGGTGATTGCGCCGCAGATTGAGACAAATGCAATGCACCAGGTTGCGCTGACGAAATTGGCGTATTGAAGTGAAGCAATGTATGATGCTTCATACCACAGGTGCGACACCCACTCGATTTACAGGCACGCACCTGATGACCTTTCTTCAAGCAATTCAGGCATAAGTCAAGCTTCTTTGCCTCCTTGAACCGAAACAAAGATGACAGGTTGCCAAAAAGTGTGCATGAATATATAGCATGCTCTTGCTTGCCACAAAATCCACAAACGGAATTACAAGAGTTTGTTGCTACAAATGTACTTCTACTGTTGTTAATTTTGTTGCTCTTTCCAACCTGCTTGCCAGGCGAGTAGGTTGCCGTGGCATGTTCCATATTTTCCATTCGCTGGCATCGAGCATCCAAGAACGCTGTAAATTCGGCAATCGATGGTATCTCGGCCATTGATACATGCTCCTCCCATTTAGATTGCGTTGCGCTGTCCATTTTTTTAAGAAGCATGTAAATTAGCATGCATCCAGCTATTTGCTCTGCACTTCCCATTGCCTGCAAAGCGCGCAAGTGCGCATTCAGGCTATCCGAAAATTGACGCAGCTTACTTGCGGACGACGTTTCCTACTCTCTCAAGCCCCAGAATCTCGCAGACGTGTGCCTGAAAAACAAGACGCTTGTTACTAAAACGCTTATTAAGCAAATCCAAAGCCACGGAATAATTTTCCGCAGAAATCTCCAACGCCCTTATAGCATCCAAAGCTGGACCTTGCACACAGGATCGCAGGTGTTGGAGTTTCTCGATACTTGACAAATCCGGATCCTTGTCGATGATGGTTTTAAACATTGACGAAAAATCAGCAAACTCCGTGTAACCACCCGAAAATGTTGGCAGTTTTAGTTCGGGGATGCGGGATCGATTTGCCATAAACACGGTTGGCCGGTCCAATGAGTCATCGTGGCGAAACGTGGAACAAGTCGGATGTTCAGTTTGCCGTTTCTGAATATGATACCGAGCACGAACTTCGACCGTTATCACGAACTCGTCAAAATCACTTCGCAATTTGCTACCGATTTCGTTATAGTCTAGTTCTTCGAGAGAGTCATGCGCGCTTCTAAATGCCGTCTTAATATTCGAAATCAAGTTTAAACGCACTTCTAATTCAATATTATTCATTGCATTGATTTTGGCATCACTAAGTTCAATTTCCATGGACTTTGCACGTTCAAATAGCGCATTGACCTTGCGCTTAAGAAATGTCACCCTGTTTGCCGTACCGGCATTGTTCGCGTTTTCTTCGTCTGCCATAGTTCCGTTATTCTTTGCGCACACTCAAAACCGAAAACTGAGTAAGCGAGAAGAAACGGACACTGTACTTGTTTGTATAAAACGCGCACCACCGGTAAACGTGCATATGTATGTATGTATGTAACTATGCGCGCACTTTGCTAACAAGCAAGAGTAATTGTTTTAAATAATTATTAACAAATTATTAATCACGTCGGGGTCACCAAATTATGTTGCGGCTAGGGTGAGCTTTTTCACTAGCACCTCTGACTCAAATAGTCAGCAAATTAATCCAATTGTCAAATTATTTCGCGGCTAGAGTGAACCCTTTCACTAGCACTTCTGACTCAAAATAGTCAGCAATTAATCCAATTGTTTGAACCACCAAATGCAAAACAAAACGCACGAACACTGCTTCTGTTTAAAGCAAATACAATTTTGGGTTTATTGGCAAATGTTTAATAATGTTTGTTGCACAAAAGGTTGTTTTATGTAAGTCAAGCGACAGGCCAACGTACTTGCCGCTTGTTACAATTTTGATTCCGAGACGAACAATTCGATATGATAGATAATTTCACACTGAGAGCCGAATTCAAGATCGGCTGCAGCTGAACCAAAAGGGTCCAGCGCGGGCGACAAAACAGTAAGCTACAAATGAGCGTAATGAGTGCGTTTGTTCGAAACTACATTTTGTTTGTGATGCCAACGAATAAGCTGCGCTGCCTGGTGAGGCGCTGAACCGAACAATATCTTAGCAACTTATTTAACTTCAGTTTAAGAACAAGAAATATAAAAAAATATATATTTATAATAAAGAATGCAATATAATTATTAAAATGATCTACATCGGCCTTATCAACTCGCTTTAGGATACACAAATATTGACGCACAAAAGGGCCCAAACACAAAACACAAAACTTATACCGGAGAGTGTACCGGAATTTAAAAAATAAAAAACAACAAACATGAAGGGATACATGCAACACATACGCAAAGCTTATGGAGAAGAAATAGTAATGTATGTTAAGAATTATTTTAAGTGTCAAAAGAAGCTAGCAAAACAAAGAGGACGACTTAAATATTTAGTTAAATGTAAGGACTACAACATCATACCCAAACATTTAAACAACAAAACAAAATCTTTAAGACTCAACTTTACGTTAGACGACTCAAAAAGAGAATTAGCTAAAATAGAGGCTAATTTTCTACTTAAAATTATGAAGCTAGAAATTAGGGAAACTCAAAAACAAATTTGCATTATAAACAGATTCCAAACACACAACTTTGAAAAACTAAAACAGACACTTAGTAAAGACGATGCTATAGAATTAGAACTAGACCAAAAGTTAGCGTACCAAAGAATTAGAACGACTACTGACCAAGAAATTGACCGAAAAATTGACAAAGCGAAATCGAGATAGAACACCAATTGACATCAAATTGAACGCAGAGTGGTTCATAAATTTAACAGACGTGCATTTTCCGAAAGAAAGCCAATGGCTTTTATCTATGGGACCAAAGTTTGCTCTTCCAATAGATAACCAAAAGGTAGACCCGATACACATAATTGCAGACCTAGAACAAGGTATCTAGACAATAAAGGACGAAAAACAAAGAGACACTGCTAGAGGAAACCTAGCATCCAGATTAAACAATTTTAAACATAACAGAAGGAACAATCAAAAGGACAAGTTTATACTAAATATTGCAAGAATGACGAAAAAGTTGTCAAAGAACACCAAGACAAAGTCATTATCACACAAGAAAGACTATCATGACAAGATGTTAAAACTATTAAATGACAAAACAACGTATAGAGCAATGAGAAAAGACCCAACACAACAACTGATAAAAAAGAACAATACAATTATTAACGACCTTCATAAACAGAATCATATTGACTGGCGACTTAAATCAAAATTGTACTGGTCAGGAGGACACGCACCAAGGTTATACGGACTACCAAAGATACATAAGGATGACACCCCACTTAGACCGATAGCAGCTTCCACAAACGTGCCATGCTACAAACTGGCAAAACATATAGGGGAACTACTCAAAAATATTACTTCGGAAAAATACAACATCCACAGTGCAATACAACTCAAAAGCCAATTAGAAAACACCACAATAGACGATGATGAGATTCTAGTGTCTTTTGATGTATTATCATTGTTCACAAATAATAAAAATAATAAATCTAGCTATACTAAATATAGTGGAACGATGGAAATAACGCAATACACAAATATACCTTAGCCAAAATTTAAGGAAATTCTTGACTTTATACTTATTGACAATAATTACTTATCATACAATGACGTCTTATATAACCAAATATTTGGCATGCCAATGGGCAACCCAATATCACCAACAATGGCCAATATAGTACTGGACAAAATTCTTGACAATGCCACATACGTACTGACAAAGAAGAATATACATATAAAACATATATCAAAATATGTGGACGACATATTATCTATTATAATAGAAAAGGATGCACAAATTATTTTGGGCACGCTAAATAATCAACACAAAAGGATACAATTCACTATCGAAAAGGAAAATAACAACAAAATTGCATATTTAGACACCGAACTGGAGAACAACAAAGGCAGGATTGTATTCAAATGGTATGGTAAATGATTGCTTCGGGTCGTATAATGAACTTTAATTCTAACCAGCCGATAAGTCAAAAAGTAAATACAGCAAAAAACATTATACACAAAGCATATACGATTAGTGACGAAATACACAGACCAGAAATATATATAAAACTAAACCAACTAAACTAACCATTATTTTTAAAAAATAGCTTCCCCGAAAATCTTATAGACAATTTAATAACGAACGCGACAACCCAAAATAAGAACACAGACAAAAACAAAGGCATAGAAAAAGAGGATAAGCAATACATTAGTGTACCATACATAAACAATTTAACAAATCGGCAAACAATAACAAACATAATTCCAGACGCGCATTCCAAACACCTAATGTACGCGTACAAAGCACATACAAACACAAGAAATTTGTTTACAAACACGAAAGACAAAATACAAAAAAACAAACAACAACACGTCATACATGAGATCAAGTGCAATGCAAAAGAAGGTGAAAGATGCAACGGAGTATATATAGGAACAACAAAACGCGCGCTAGGCGCAAGAATTGCAGAACATAAGGGAGACGCAAGCAAAGGGAAAATTACAACAGCACTTGCGCAGCATATTACAACAACAGGACACACAGCTGATTTCGACAACACCAAAATATTAGACATTGAGAGAAGAGAACGAACAAGACTAACGCTAGAGAGCCTACGAATACAACAACAAGGGGAGAACACTGTAAACCACAAAGAAGACATTGAGAAGACAAAATTTATTTACGCTGCAGCAATATCAGTTAACAAACAAAACTTGACGAGCAAAGACGGTAGAAATAAAACGACGATGGATAAACATAAACAAAAGTACAATTTAGACGTAGGAACAATGACGGCACTGTAGGAAATACTACAATAAATTTAATGTATGTATTTTAATGTAAATCGAAATGTTTGTTAAAATCTGTATATGTATGTCAATGTCTTTTATATGCATGTAAAACCAGACTCCCTGAGGAAGGCGAAACAAACGCCGAAACGAGTAGGAGGAGAATTTTAATAAAGAATACAATATAATTATTAAAATGAACTACATCGGCCTTATCAACTCGCTTTCGGATACACAAAATATCATCACCCATAATTTCCGCAGTAGGATTTGAACTCGGGACCGCCGCGCAGGTGCCTCGGCGAACAGCCAGCCTAGGATTCAGTCAACGAATCCCGATCAAGCTTGATTTAAGAATTCTGAAGTACGAATGTACTTAAAATTGTGCAAGAACAAAAATTCTGGCCCGATAATTCTAGAACTAGAACGGCCATTTTTCTCTGAGTATAGTGTAGTAGGTAATGTAGTCATCTAGAGCATTCTTACTTGTTTTGTTTAACTTTTGTCATTCATGTGGGCAATGAAAATTGCTCGACTTTTATCAAAACTAAAATACTCGCAAAAACGGGCAAAAGTTATAAATTACACCCGATTCAATACTGTTTACTGAAGATATGTCAACTTGCAGATCGCCTCGATCTTCGAAGACTCAAAAGTAATATTCCACAGAAAACACATACAATTGTTAACTTTTATCTAAAGATACACATCGACAACACATTGGACAATTAAACAAAAAACATAACTACTGAATAATGTATATGAACAACATATTTTTATATACCTTGACTAACTTTTCCATATTTGTGCATATGTCAATAGATTACACATAAATGTACATTCACTTGAAAGTCGTAAAAAGTATTCGCGCTCTTTTCCACTGAACAGAGAAACTCTGAATCATCTGACTTTGATCAGCTGCTAAAGATTAAGGGTAGTCCACAAAAATTTAAAGAAAATTGCTTGATCTAATCTTGAGTATTAAGATTACAAAAAACAAAACAGAATTCGAATTCTGAACAACAAAATTTTTTGTATTAATGCCAAAAAATCGTCTTTTTGCCCATAGTGCACTGGAAACAAAACACATGGGAATGCTAAGAGGGAATCGAAAGGAGCAACTTGTGCATCTTCTTCAACCACAGAAAAAGAGTGCCCTTATTGCAAGAAAACTAATCACTTGCTATTTCGTTGCGACGATCTCCTCGCCAAGCCAACACCAGAACGTTTAAGCTGGGTGCAACGCCAGAAAATGTGCGTCAACTGCTTCAAGGGAGACCACATGGCAAAGGCGTGCCCAAGTCGCTTCAAATATTTCAAATGCGACAAAAGTCACAGCACGCTGCTGCATTTGGAAACTGGACCCAACTACAAACTCAAATTGTAGCATCTGTAAATAGTCGGAACATTTATCTCCTTGCCACAGCAAAGGTAGCAGTATAAGGAAATAATGGACAAGAAGCCACGTTCAAGGCTCTTCTAGATTCTGGATCACAAATTAACGTGACCTCAGAAAGGCTGGCATCTTTGCTGTCCCTAAAATGACACGACATCACACTGCGAATTGAAGGTATCGGTGGACAGCCAAAAACAAGCAGGTCTCGAGTCAATGTGCTAGTGAAATCAATGATTATACAATGCGGCTCGAAGCCTTCATATTACCGCACATAATCAACGATCAACCATCCCAAACCATAAACAATGCAAGCTGGAACGTACCGGACAACATGCCGTTGGCGGATCCACAGTTTAACAAGCCGGGTAAAATAGACATGCTGATCGGCGCTGAGCATTACTATGCATTATTGCTCCAACAACAGCATAAAATACCCGCTGGTCCTATAATGCAAAAGACCGAGTTGGGATGGGTTGTGGCTGGAAAAATAACGGCTTCAAATAAATCAGCAGCCATTTGTGCGGTTACCACAGGAGAAGAAACGAATGCCATAATGGAACGATTCTGGACGCTCGAGAACTTCGAAAACACTGAAAAGAAACTCACACCGAGTGAAAAAAGATGTGAAAAGCACTTCATCGATAATCTACAAACCGCTGGAGATGGCCGGTTTATAGTAAAGTTGCCGTTTTCCGACCAGTCTTCAGCCCTGGGGCCCTCGTTGGAGACTGCAGAAGAAAGGTTCCTCTCATTGGAAAATAGGACCAAGGCAGAAATTTGGAAGGAATATGTAGGCTTCATGACAGAATATGAGCAATTGGGACACATGAAACATGTCCCTCGCGAGCTCCTTATTTTTCTTCTTTTTTTTTGAGTTTCGGACGTTGATGTACTAAACGGGCAGTACATTCAAGTGGCCCAAACGACAACAAGCACGGGCTTGTTAACGCGCGGACCCAGGCAAAATGCAACCCACCTCCCGCCCAACCGACCGAGGGTCGCGCCGCATAACGTTCGTTAACGAAGATCGCGGCAAAGATGAATAGGTACAAACTAAATAAAAGTTCTACATAAATTAAACAATTGACAAAAAGTAGCTATAGATTACGCAGTTAACATAAAAGTGAAGTTCTGAGTAAGGAAATAGAAGTAGCATTACATATTAAATGATAAAGATTGTTATAATTAGAACATAGAATACGAAAACGGTTATGGATAGCATAGTTAGTATTACAAGCTTGAAGAAAAAGAGGAAGAAAGTTTCTAGAATTTCTGATCGGAACTGCAAAACTAATCTGGCTGATTAATTCAGAAAAATCAATTTCTCCTTTAATTAGCTTGTGTAAGAAAATTACACCAAGCATGGTTCTACGATCAGAAAGAGAAGGAAGATTTTTTAGTAAAAGTCTACTACGATAAGAAGGCAAGCGAGTATTAGGATTCAAGTTAAGACCCCGGAGTGCAAAAAGCAGAAATTGTTTTTGTACCGATTCTATTCTATCCTGACGAACCTTGTACTGGGGACACCAAATACAAGACCCATATTCAAGAATAGGTCGCACAAGAGAAGTATAAAGAGTTTTAGTAAAGTAGGGATCGTTAAATTCTTTAGACCAGCGCTTAATGAAACCTAGGACACCAAAGGCACGATTAGCGGTGGAAAAGATGTTTGTCAAATTTAAGCCTGGGATCTAAAAGGATACCCAAATCATTTACTGAATCAATTCGAACAAGCGGCTTATTATTATGAATATAATTATTTAAAAAAGGCATTCGCCTGTAGAAGGACATTACCACAATTAAGATTTAATAAATTTATTCGACACCAGGCTTGAAACTGTCAAGATCAGTTTGCAACCTTTGACCAGATAAGAAATCAGTAGATGACAAAGTTTAACATCATCGGCATACATCAGCACCCGAGAGTGAATTATGACAGAAGGAAGGTCATTTATGAACAGAGTAAATAATAAGGGAGGCCAAGATGACTTCCTTGTGGTACTCCGGAAGTAACTTGAACAGACTTAGAGAATATGCCTATGAAATAAACCTTTTGGGTTCTAAGAGTATAGTAGTTAGAGATCCAAAGAATTAAGTTATTTGAAAATCCCAGAAGATGAAGTTTGTGAAGTAAAAGAGAACGATTAACAGAGTCAAAAGCCTTACTGAAATCAGTATAAATAACATTTGCTTGCATTTTAGATCGAAATCCCTTAATGATAAAAGAAGTAAATTCCAATAGGTTAGTGGTGGTAGATCTATATTTCACAAACCCGTGCTGGCAGGGTGAAATTATGGAATTATGAAGTTGAGAAGTTATTAATTTCTCAAAAATCATTGGAATAGCAGACAACTTAGAAATACTTCTCGACGTTAGACTTATTTCCTTTTTTATGGAGAGGAATAATAAATGATTCTTTCCAAATGTTAAGGAAATAGCACAACTCTACGGACAATTTAAAAAGAATAAATAATGGCTTTAAAATACCTTCAGCACAGTACCTAAGCACACAGCTTGGTACTCCATCAGGTCCCGGTGAAAATACGTGCTTAATGGCCTTTAAATCACGTAGAAGCGAACTTTCTGTTATTAAAGGTCCAAAAATGCAATTAGAGTTATTTACATGATAAGGATAAGGCGAAACCATTTAATAAGGTTGTGAACTATAAGTCGTCTGAAAAAACTCTGCGAAGAGATCGGCAATTGCCTGATCAGAGTCGGCTGTCGTGTTTTCAAAAAATACGGTTGATGGAAGTGTTGATGACTTGCGCTTCGCATTAACGAAGTTATAAAACCTATTAGGATCCCGCTGAAACTGTAACCTACAGCTTCTAAGGTAGTTATTATAGCATTGTGTATTAAGTATAGAGAAGCTAGATCGGGCAATCAAATAGCGAGAGAAATCCAAGAAAGAGCCAGAATCCTTGACCTGCTAGTGCAATCTCGACTTTCTATTATTCAAGTTTATTAAATCCCACGAAAACCACACAGGCTTGTTAGACCTACGTGGTTTAACCAACGGGACACAAGTATCAAAAAATGAGTTTAAAGTAGAGTAAAAAAATTTAATTGCCCTATCCATGTCTCTACACAAGTAAAGCTGAGACCAGTCAGTTTTGGGATAGAAGCTGAGCGAGTTTAGTAAAATCGGTTTTCCGAAATTGACGAACTCGCTCTGCAGTTTTACTACATGGGCTTAGCACCCTAGCAGGAAAATCAATCAACACCTCCAAAGTTGAGTGATAAGGATCTTCAGGAAAGGATATAGGGTCAGTATGGGAGACAGATAAGAAGGAGGGATCCAAGACAAAAATAAGATCAAGCAGCTTATGTAAGAATTTGGGATACCATTGATTTGATACAATGACATCCCAAATAAGCTGTCAATAAAGTCCTGCTGAGATGCGGCAGTCAACACGCTGGTGTCAGGACTTGAAATCCAGGTAGTTCCAACAATATTAAAGTCACCAAGAAAGTCACGATCAGAAACCAAAGAGGAGACAGATTGTATAGCAGAAGCAGGCAAATAATATAAGGTCATAATCAATTTTACAGCAACAAATTCAATAACTACAGAACTATCGGTAATTACTATCTCCGAAAATAAATCAGCGTCAACAGCAATTAGGACACCCCGACGAGGATCTTTTCTATAAATGGAGAATTTGTTAGATAGGATTTCAGAATTAAGGATGTCGGGCCTTAGCCATGTTTCAGAAAAGGCAACGACATGGAAAGGAAAGGTTAGGCTATTTAGATAAAGATTACTAAGTTTACTACAAAGACCTCTTACATTCTGATAGCCAAGTGAGAGGGAGGAAGTTAGTTTTTTGAACTATCAGATACTACAATATGTGGGTTAGAACTACCACCGGAAGAAGGAAGTGAAATCGGAAGCCGATTTTTCTTTTTTGCCGTATATTCCTTGACAACTAAGTGGTTGGGCCAGAATTCTTTGCAACAAATATTGTTGAAATATTCTGCCGGAACACTTATTTTAAATGACGAAATTTCCCGAGAATACGTAAATTTGAATTTTGTCCACCTTAATGTTGGCTTTAGATTTAGCCTGTATAAAGGCCTTCACATCATCAAATGTAGTATCAGGGCAAGCCTAGAAACAAAGATTTGTTTCCGTGGTCGAATACCTTTAAGGGTCTTCTTAGTAACCAAAGCAGTTGCATCCAATGGAGCCACAGCATTGGTTGCTAGACCAGTTGATTCGACCGGTATATTATCACTAGTCTGTTGATCTGCATCGACAGTGTTAATAGCCAGCGAATCAGAATGCTCTACGGGGTCAGAAGGAACAACATCCATGGGAACGATGCTATTCACGTCACTTCTGATCATTGAATTATGAGGAAAGGGGGACGATAAATTTATCAATTCTAACTGATTAGTTGCGGATGTAGTGGAAGCATGTGTGGGGAGCTGCAGCTCATAGCCCAAAATTAGCCTTCTTCCGTTTTGGAGACTCATTCAAAAGTTTCATACTTTTGAATTCGTTCTCCAAGTCGGAAAAATCATCGAACAGTTTTTTAAACCGCCCGAATATGTCACCAAAGCCTTTTTTAGTCTGCCTCATGAAACCCATGATGTCCCTTTCAACATCCCTACAGGATACACATGTCCACTTGAGGCAGATTTTGACTTAATCTGGTCCACAATTCGGCACTCCGAAGATGGTAATAACCCGGCCTCTAACTAAACAAATAATCTCACTCATTTGTCCTTGACTTCCATTTCCCGCCCGTGGCGACGCGGAGTAGATTTTCCAAAATCATTTGGCATTTGAATACCAATGCAACGAATAATACCACAAACCCAGACTAAAGCATACCAACTATTTTCCGCCCGCTGTATTGCCCGCAAAGTACCGATGTTTTTTATACTATGTTCCCGAAAGGAAAATAGTATATTGGGCTTGCGAAATGTCCGTCTGTCCGTCTGGCCGTCTGTCCGTCTGGCCGTCTGTCCGTCCGTCCGTATGAACGCAATTTTTTTGCCTTTATCTTTAAGCTAGAGCAACCAAACTTGGTACACCTGTTGGTGTATATCGTCAATTTATGAAGTGTCGAGATCGACCACCAACCCCCACCCGCTCCCCCACAATTTGGGGAAAACCTGTAATATTAAAGGTAGTCACCAAATTTGGCATACAGACTAATGTTGAGATTCCCAACAGATCTGCATCAAAAAAATTTTGACCCCCCCACCCACACCCCCACAAATCGGCATATGATATCCCCAAAACACGTTTTTCAAGGGGTATATCTCCAACAGTTTCAAAGATAGAGTTACCTAATTTGGCATACAGACTAACGTTGACCACTTAGATAAATCTACATCAAAAAATTGTTGACCCCCACTCCCTCCCCCAAAAAGGAGCAAAATCTATATCTCCCATCTATATCTTTCTGAACACACAAATAACCAAATTATATAGGACTGGGAACATAGTATTCTGCAGTCGGGTGCGTCCGACTGCAACGTTCTTACTTGTTTAATCCCCATTTTGGCAAAAGCTCCTCGATTGTTTGGGCCTTGGTCGCATACTACTGCTCTAATAAATATGCCGAAGCTTCGTGCGGCTCTAATATTTTTATTATTTCTTTTAATTCTTTTAATTTTGAGGCAGAGAGTGGATGTTGCGAAATAGCTTAAAACAAATTTCCAATTCTCGTTTAGTCCCCTCACCATGAAAACACAAATCTGCTTGCACAAAACATCTGATTTTTCAATGCCATCGTCCACAAAACCTTACACTTCATCTCGGTTTGAATTATATTGCAGCCCTTTTCTTATTCAAATTTTATCAAAAACTAATACGAAATTCTTACTCTTATCGTCCATTTTCAAAAATTGCTTTCAAGATATTCATTAAATTTTCATTTAGACCCGGCACCTTGCATCTAATCGGAGCCCACCAATGACGATTTGGACGGGAGATTCAACTCAAGATCGTCTCGCATAAAATTATATGTTTTAGAAGAATAAAAATTAATGCTTTGAGCAATAACTTTTTCTTCTTCATTCCACGATTGCTTGTTTTTCAATAACATCTTACAAATCGTTTTGGAATACTTTGATAAACATTGATCGTCAATAATCCCAAACAAATTACTATTTTCCCTTTTTACTCCCTGTACCCATAAAATGGGTAAAAAGAGACATCTCCGACCCTATAAAGTATATATATTTTTTATCAGTATCAAAAGAGATTTCGATTTGGCCATGTCCGTCTGTCTGTCCGTCTATTTCAGATATCTCCCCCGTTCCCACGCAAATCGATATAAACCGTTTTACAGTAACAATTTCCAAGGTATAGCTCTTAGATTTGGCATGTACAATACTTTAGTCTCTCTTAATCTACTGTCCGAATTTCAAGTCGATCGGATAATAAACACGGAAGTTATTCACGAAAGAAGATTCAGTGATGCAGCGAGAGGGAAGAAGAAGCACAGCCACCATTTAAAATGCCTCGCTTGCGCTGTCGCTTTTGCCGCCTGTGCTTCTTTGTGTATGTGTGTGTGTATGTGTAAGTGGACATAAATGTAATTGGATGTTTTAGACCTGGGTACGGGGAGTTTCGTAGTCGGGTATACTCGACTATAGCATTCTTACTTGTTTCTCTTATATATTTCAACTTTCTTGCTCTCTCATTTTTCAATAATTTTTTCAGCTGCCTTATCTTTTTGTCTCAAATTTTTATCTTTTCACACCTTTAGATATTTCCCAGTATTTATTTCTGTAATACATTTCATTTTGCTCTTTCTTAAGGCAATTTGACAAAATTCAATTCTTTCAGTTGATTTATCTGCGTCAACTTTATCAAAAGAGCTGCCGATATTTTCATTATCACTTATATAAGTACTTTCTACAATATACATGCTCGTATTATTTGTGCTTAGGTAAGTTTTGGAAAATAGAAATGTTATTGTCTTTGTCGCTTTCATCGCAAAAAGAAAACATATCAGTTTTCTCATCTTCTTCAAATACTTCTAGATTTAAATTAGGCCCATCATACAAACACAGAGTTGCATTAGCATTTTTTTCCCCAAATATTTTTTTTCAAAATGAAAATTGCAAATGAGAGCCTTGTCAATATCAATACAGGCAGCATATGCAATTTACATTTAGAAATCCACTGACGACGGACAAGTTCATTACGCGGGAACTTATAAAGTCTTACAGGGAAGTGCCCTGAGCTATATCTGTAGCTTCGCTGGCACGAGCTAATTACACACTTAAGCCCAATTTTCCTATTATCGAATCCCTTCACCGTATGCATTTTATATGTCACTTTACACCTTATTCACTTGACCACTCAATCACTTTATCACACACGATTTTATGCACGCAGTCAATAAAAACGCATTGAATAGAAGCAGAAAAGCGTGGTCGATCAAAATCGTGTGAGAAGAAAACTAAAGAGAAAATTGGCGCGCGCCAAACACTTGCATTGGCAACAACAACATATGCAAGTGAACACATTAAATACATCTCACATACTTTCGGTCAGCTGTGAGCTGCCACCGAAGAAGATAAATTTGTTATAATTAATAATTTATTAGATAATAACTAATCAAACAAGTAAGAATGCTATAGTCGAGTATACCCGACTACGAAACTCCCTGTACCCAGGTCAAAAATTTCCGATCGCATCTTCGTTAACTTACACATACATACACAGATACGCACACGCTCGAGCCACAGCGCAAGCCAGGCATTTTAAGTTGTGACTGTGCTTCTTCTTCCCCTTGCTGCAGCACTGAATCTTCTTTCGTGAATAACTTAGGTGTTTATTGTCCGATCGACTTGAAATTTGGACAGTAGATTAAGAGGGACTAAAGTACTGGACATGCCAAATCTTAAAGCTATATCTTGAAAATTGTAACTGTAAAACGGTTTTTATCGAATAGCGGGGGAACGGGGGAGATATCTCAAATCTAAAATAAACTTGACCTGCTCCCGCTATACACGAACCTACATTCCAAATTTGGTGTCTCTAGCTCTTATAGTTGCTGAGATCCTTGCGTTCATACATACGGACAGACAGACGGACAGACGGACGGACGGACAGACGGACAGACGGACAGACAGACGGACATGGCCAAATCGAAATCTCTTTTGATACCGATCAAGAATATATATACTTTATAGGGTCGGAGATGTCTCCTTCTGCCTGTTACATACTTTTGCACAAATCCAATACCCCCTTTTTACCCATTTTATGGGTACAGGGATTAAAAATAATAATAAAAATTTAAAAATTAGAAAATCAAAAGAAAATAAAAAATAAATATTGTTTCCCATTATCAAAATAATGGATCAACTGAGGATCGAACCTGCAAAAAGCCGCTTATCCAACAAGCACTCTAGCCACGCCGCCACCGCATCATGAATTCTAACGCCGACAAAATCAACCTATGTGCATATAACAGGGCATGTGTTGTGCGCTTGGTCGCTTCCATTTCCATTTCTGAATTCAGATTTCATATTGCCATGCGCTGTTGCATTTTTTCATTGCTCACGCATACTAAGAAGCAAGCGCATATGCGTACTTGGACCCACACATAGAAACGAAATGAGAGCGCAAGCGACATAAGCTGTGCTCATCGTTCTGGTGTCGATCCAAAACTAATTGTTTATTCGGGACCTGGAGTTTCAGTAGCTCGGCAACACACGACTGGGGTTGTGGTAGTTCGGCTTTTTTGCCGAAGAGTCTGGGGTTGTGCGGTCAGCAAAACATTTGGCCTCAGAAAAAGGCTTGTTTGACACATCTATGTATTGAGTAATTAATGATGTTAGTTTTTTGAACTATCAGAGACTACAATATGTGGATTGGAACTACCACCGGAAGTACGAAGTGAAATCGGAGGCCGATTTTTCTTTTTGTAGTATATTCCTTAATAACTAAGTGGTCAGGCCAGAATTCTTTACAACAAATATTTTTGACATGTTCAGCCGGAACACTTATTTTAAAAGACGAGATTTCCCGAGGATAAGCAAATTTAAATTTCTCCACCGTAATATGGGCTTTTGACTTGGCCTGTATAAAGGCCTTGACATCATCACATCAAGGGCAAGCCCCGAAACAAAAATTTGTTTGCGTGGCGGAACACCTATCAGGGTCGTATTACCAACCATAGAATGAGCATCCAATGGAGCCATGGTAATGGTTGATTGACCAGATAATTGGACAGAATGACTGGCACTATTGATACTAGGTCACTTCTGATCGAAAAATGGGATGAAGGGGACGATAAATTTAACAACAGTTTAGTAGCGGATGTAGTAGGTAAGTGAGTAGGGAGCGAAAGTTCATTGGGGCCAATGGACAGCCTAAGATTGGCCTTTTTCCGTTTAGGAGACTAATTTAAAAGTTTCATACTCTTAAACTCGTTTTCCAAATCGGAAAAACCATCAAACAGTTTTTTAAACCGAACGAATATGTCTCCAAAGCCTTTCTTAGTTTGCCTCATAAATGCCATATCTTTTTTAACATCCCTACATGCTTCACAAGTCAGCCAGACTTGGACTCAATCTGGTCGATTATTCTGCAGTTAAGGCCTGCACATTTTTCTTGTAACACATTATCACACAGCCAGCAGCAAACAAAGCCCATTTTTACGTTTACACGAACCTGGCAATTTTTCTTATAGCAGACAACCATTATAGTAAAAGAAATAATTTAAAAATATGAAAAATAAATAAAGAAAGAACAACTGCACAAAAAATAAAAAATACAAACAAAAAAGAAGGTACACTAGGGTTAGAACTGTTGACGCTGATTTGTACTTACGCACAGCAACACCAATAAGAAACAAGTAAGAACGTTGCAGTCGGACGCACCCGACTGCAGAATACTATGTTCCCAGTCCTATATAATTTGGTTATATGTGTGTTCAGAAAGAGACGCGAAAAAAACTGCACAGGTGTGGGAGATATAGATTTTGCTCCTTTGTGGGGAGGGGGTGGGGGGACCATTTTCCCTTCGGGAACATAGTATAAATATTAAAGCGCGGGCGCGTCGACCGAAATCAGCAGAACGGAATACAAAACGAAGAGAGAAACCGTAACCAACACCACCGATAAAAGTGCGCGAGAGCGTTAAGCAAGCGTTGAGAGCGCGGACTAGTACAAAGTAGTAAAAACAAATATAAGCACAATGCAAACTGCACAAATCAACCACCAGCTTGCTTGTGATGCTGTTTGTTGTTGTATTTGAACAAATTTAGTAAATATTAGTATGTCTTTACGGCCGACATAGAAAAAATGTATCGGCAAATATGGATAAATCCGGATAATCAATTCCAGTTTGGAGAAATAATCCCAACGAGGAATTAGGATATTACCGCCTAAAAACTGTCACATATGGCACAGCATCGGCTCCATTTCTGGCAACCAAAAGTTTAGATCACCTTGCCAAATTAAATGTCAACAAGCTACCACTAGGATCAGGCCTTAAAGAATGATTTCTATGTGGACGACTGCCTGACAGGAGCAGACACAACGCATGAAGCAGTTCTAATTCAGCAGTAGCTAAACAAAATATTGCTTCCCTCAGGATTTAAGCTGCGAAAATCGTGCTCAAATAATGAGCAAATCCTAAAGGGAATCCCAAAGGAAGACACTGTCATTGATGTTCATCTGGGTGAAGCACTGGACCATCACTGTGTAAAAACTCTGGGTCTTATATGGATGCCCAAAAAGGACCAGCTCCGTGGAAGAACCCAAAGCAGCCAAACAACACATATCACCAAGTGAGTTGTGCGCTCCGAGTTAGCGCAAATATTCGACCCATTGGGCTTATTTGCACCTGTCGTTGCACTAGAAAAGATACCCTCCAGTTCTGCTGGTGGCGATACGTATTTTTCAGAAGTGAATTCATGGCATACCATTCACGTATTCATTACATTACCCTTCATCCATGAATTCATAGGTGAATGGTAATGCATTGGGACAGCCAAAGTAATGCAGCCAGAAAAAGTATAAAAATAGGGAACGCTTCTTCTATTTTCTCTATCCCGCGTTTTTATTATGTTTCATATATGACATATATAACTTTTGTCGAAACTATTTCAATCGCTGTTCGATCCTCGGCGGAGGCGGTTAAGATGGATAGTCATCTGTTATAAGCAATACAATATAATTATTTTGTTATAATAAATAAATAAAAAACTAATTGAAATATTTAACAGGCTCGACGTCAACAATTCAGGGTGAATATAGAAAGGTAGATATTTGAAAAGTATTGGCTGTTTATATAGCGCTATTTCGGATGCTGCCAAGCATCCTCTTCAGTGACCTTATTGTTAGAAATTTTTGTCCAAACTTGTCCGTATATGAGTAGTAGTCGGCTAGATTCGAACCCGAGTGCTCCCGTCTGTAAGGCGGATGCCTTAACCTCTGACCCACTTGCTGTCCGATCCCGGCTTGAACTAATTACTGTCATCAACAGGTCCATTTGAAATTCTAAGTCCGCACCAAAGCTTAATCCCCCTATCTAAGTTTCTAACCCTTACAGATCTATTTTATTATTATTAGAACCACTTGTATTGAACTTTTTAATCACTTTGTAAAAGCTGCGCTTTAATATCCCAGTGTAAGTTCGGTACTAGCTGATCTATGCAGATCAGTCAGTTGGTTTTTGTTTCAATATGAGGTTGATACAATGAAGTTAGTTTGTCATAATGAATGGGCGTGCCGTCCCTTATTGATAGAATGTGTGTTTAGCGACGTATAATTTGTAATAAAAAAATAATTAATTAATAAATAAAAAACTAATAATAATAAAAATAATTAATAAATAAATACCAAGATTAATAAGCATTCTAAAATTAATCATGTATCAGGATCGAGTTAATTCCCGTCTAATATTCAATCATATTTTTATTTTAAATCATAAAATGTAAGCTTTTTGGTGACAGTTTAAGTATTTTTAGGATCATGCCGTTATTGTCATCGATTCGTATCGGTTTAAAGCGAAATCTATTTTTACAGCTATCTGTTACAGCTGGTGAATTCATAGGTGAATGGTAATGGGTGAATTCATTTCTGAATGGTAATGGTTGAATTCACTTATGAATGGTAATGGGTGAACTCACCTATGAACTGTAATGCAGAGGGTAGCTATTGGTTACCGCCAATGACACGTCCATGTTAAATTCATGCCTGATTTGCATTGCCGGTAATCCAGCCGGTAATAGGTGGTCCTTACCGAACACCCATGAATCACCCATTACTCACGAGTGATCCGTACTACTGGGTATTTATGCAACATTTTTGGGAAGAAAAATTTGACTGGGATGAAAAGTTGCCTACACATGTGTGCAATGAATAAGAGGCCTACAGAGAAGATATCCAAAAGCTGAATGAAATGCAGATTCCAAGGCACATTTACGATGGAAAAACATCGTCAAGCAAGGAGATACACACATTTGTGGATGCTTCTGAAAAGGCGTACGGAGCTGCAGTTTACATACGAGCTACATATAAAAACAAGCAAATATCTGTTCGACTACTGTGCTCAAAATCGCGAGTTGCACCAACGGCAAAACAGTCGTTGCCACGCTAAGAACTCTGCGCTGCAGTACTTGGCGCAGAACTTACTGAACGTATTCGAAAAGATCTTCGGTTGACCCCCGAAACAGTAAAGGGATACTTCTGGACAGATTCCATGGTGGTACTAGCATGGATAAACGCCTCAGCTTCAACATATCATACCTTCGTGGCCAACCGCATTGCCAAAATTCAAGCCTCCTCAAGGCCATCACAATGGAACCACGTCTCATCGACAAATAATGCGACTGATGTACTTTCCAGAAGAACTACCGCAAGGAAACTACCCAACGGCAGCAAATGGCTTTATGGCCCTCCATTCCTCCTTGGCCCACGAGAAAGGTGGATCACGTCTCCAATAGTCCCAGCCAGCAATCTGGAACGAAAGACAAAACATGTCGGCATCGCAATCGCTCAAGCAAAGCAAGGAGAAGAGATATATAATTGGAAGCATAGCATTCCATAAATTACAACGGATCGTAGCCTACATGTTGCGGTTCTGTTATAAGGAGAGGAGAAGCTGAACCACAGCTCTATGTGCAAAGGAACTGGATAGCTCACGAACAATAATTTTACGAACCATACAACAGGCAGAGTTCGCTGGCGATCTAAAAAATCTTCGTCGTCATAACATTGTCGACAAAAAGAGCGTCATCAGCTCATTGACACCACGTCTAGAAAATGGTCTCATTCGCGTTGGAGGTAGATTGGAGCACTCAGAACTACCATATGACGCCAAATATCCGATCTTTTTACCTTACAATGATCCGATTGTGAAAATGCTGCTAAGACAGTTACACGAAGACAACATGCATTGTGGCACCCAAGCTTTAAGAGCGATTTCAAGGCAGCAAGTATGGATTCTCAAGGATAAAACCATGGCCAGGAATGTAACACATGGCTGTGTTAAATGTACCAGAGCTAAACCCAAGCTAATGCAGCTAATAATGGGAAATCTACCTTCTGAGCGAGTTACACATGCTCGACCGTTCCTCAGCACTGGCGTAGATTACTGCGGACCTTTCTGGATCCACCATAAAGATACGAGGAAAAAGGCCTGATAAAGCATATATAGCAGTCTTCTGCTGCTTCACCACAAAGGCCACAAAGGTCCATCTGGAATTGGTAAGCGATCTAACGACAGATGCAGTTCTGGCAGCTCTTCGGCGCTTTTGGGGTCGTCGTGGGAAATGTCAAACAACCCACTGCGACAATGCTACAAACTTCATCGGCGCTAATAACCAATTGAAGGATTTGGAAAGGGCCATCTATTCTGATAAGTCTGCAAAGCAAATTATTGAGCACTGCAGTAAAAGGCAAGTGAACTTTAAGTTCATCCCACCACGGGCACCATCATTTGGCGGTCTATGGGAAGCAGCAGTAAAATCAGCGAAAAGATTGCCACCACAACCGCAAATCTAACGTTCGAAGAGCTGAACACAGTGATAATCGAAATTGAATCCGTACTCAACTCACGACCAATCACTCCATTTTAAATGACCCAACAGATATAACAGGACTCACACCTGGACACTTCCTAATTGGACAACCACTAACTGCTGCTCCGGATGCAAACATTGACTTAGGTGGGAAAACTGGTGAAACGCTGGGAGCAAGTCTCCAGAATAAAACACTTATTCTGGAAACAATGGTCACAGGAATATCTACAAGAGCTTCAGTATCGCTACAAATGGAAAACTTCAGCACCTAAAATAAAAGAAGGCCTGCTAGTGATAATCAAGGAAGATCACCTCCCAACAATGCAGTGGCCTTTGGGACGGATCATAAAAACATACCCAGGATCAGATAATCATATCCGAGTTGTGGATGTCAAAACAGCATCTGGAGTATATAAACGTTCCATCAGCCGACTTGCGCCATTACTCCCAAAATAAGAAGCTGTCAAACGCCCCACAACCAAGGACAAATTCGACGAAGACAACGAACCTCCCACACAAAGGAGAAAGCTATCCCTTCCGTCAGTCACAACGATGCTAATAGCAATCTGATCCAATTACAGTTACGAAATTTGCCAATAAGCCTGGAATTTTCTATGAAAAAATTGGTACATCGAAGACGGCGATTTCCGAGTGGACGATACTATCCTACTACGACCTAAATTAATATAATCAAGATATGAAAACATTCTCAATTGTATTCTCGAGTAACCCAACTCGGATATATGTGCCCGGAGCTACAAAACAAGGGAGCATGCAACTCAATGTATCAGCACTTTCATCATACACTTGAAGAACTTCAGGGCGAGAACGCATTAATGGAAATTTCACGGCAACGCAGATTCCCATTTGACTTTGTTGAAAATATCGTGAGCAGCATGTTTGGAGTACTCGACTCAAACTATGCAGAGAAAATGTCAGAAACAATTGGAAAAGTGAAAACAAACGAAGTCTTCCTACTGGAGTTGTTCAAAAATTAGACCTCGATACTTGATGCAACAATCAACGTGATGAGACGAGACAAAACATTGATAGACAAGCGGCTTAAGTTATTGGAATTGGCATGTCGACACTATAAATAAGGAACGAGGAAGGTAATCTGGAGCTCATCTTCAGGAAGCCAGCATAATGTTAACAGCGTCACTAACGCTGCTCTCCGCAAGTCTTGAACGCATACAAGCAGATATGGTTGACGTGTACACGGGCATACGACATAGATCAATCAGCCCAATATTAATCTCGCCCAAACAATTAAGAAACCAACTTGACCAAATGCGGGACCATCTTCAACCAGATCAAATGTTACCTGTCTCCACTGCTGATGTGATCCAATTATACAGAATCGAGAATGCGAGTTGAAGGCACCACAACTAATGGACACGTCATATTCAAAATCATGCTGCCCTTAGTATCAACAACGGAACTAGAAGTCTTCAGCATCGTGCCAATCCCGTTCATCGATACAGAGGGCTGGAGCATCGTGGACATAAAAACACCCATCATTGCGGTCAATAACCATAGAGATCAGTTTGTGGGACTCACACCTGAAGACCTACAACGATGCATCATGCTTCCAAGCAATAACTATATTTGCTTTGACCATCAGGCAGTTTTTAGTGTCTTGAATCGATGCGTGTTCCAGTTGTTCAACAACATAACAACTACTTCTTCCCAGACGATACACACGAGAAGCAAGATTATCTGGTCCAGAACCCACCAGCCAAATAAGTCGATCTTTGATATAAACAACACAGTGGAGTTGTGCAACAATATTCCATCCACCATACAATTGGATGGAGCCGGACTTCTCACATTGTCCGCCGGATGCACCGCACGAAATGCAGACATCAGCATCACTTCGTTCGGGGCAACAATAAGCAAAGTTCAAATCTCACACGTACGATTTGGCAACCTATATTCGATGCCACTACTACAGCAGCAACTCTGCAACAAACCTCCAGCATGGATATGGTGGACCATGAGCTCACAGATCTTCAAAGGCAATTGAAGACGAACCTGCAGCTCAACCTACTTCGTGAAGACAAGAACATCCAACATCACCACATAGCTGCTTATGTTGGATTGTTAATATCACTATTGTTTGTAACAGCAGCCATCTGGAGAAATCGAAAGCGTTTATGAAAACCATGGTCAACCTCACTAACACCAGAAGACAACAAGGAACCATCCCCACGTAATTTCTCGTTCAAGCTAAGTGATAGTTGAATCACCAATTCAACGGCCGGGAGAATGTTAAGACCTACCCTAATATGTAAATAAACCACAACACTCATGACCTAATGTAACATCATTATATATACATAATACATAAAGAAGACACACAACTAAATACATAATAAACACACTAAATATATAAAAAGAAACAAACTATCCAATTGACACTTTAGCAATATTTAGGTTAGCAAGACAACATCCACCGAGTTGCTGACTGCGCGCATGCACTTAAATGCTTACTACACTGACCTAAATTAAGCAATGCGTCAATATGCAATTTAACACACATAATTAATAAGCACTTTTTGTACCAATGTTATTCAAATAAATAGACCATAAGTTTGTTCAATAAAATAGTCTTAGACAGAACCCCACCCGCGGTAATTCTTTTGTTGACTCTTTCTCCGCTGCCTACCTAGTTCAAGTGCTAGTTACGGCAAATAAAAACGAATTCAGTTTATGTGCTGTAATTCAACTACAACAGGATCCAGAGGATAAACAATTACGATTATATAATTTTAAAATTTGAGTTTTCACGCTGAAATCATAAGAGATTGAATCTGACTCGATGTGTTTTAAATTATCAAACAGTATAAGATATTCAGGAATTATGTGCATTTGCCTTGGTTGAAATGAGAACCTGACTCCAAAAATCGAATTAATGAAATGAAATTCGAATTTTGATAAGCTTGCACGTCATTAGTCTTGTTTACGCCTTTCGTTGCCGTTGAATCGCGAATTCCAAAAGCTGTTGAAACTGTTGACATTGAAACCAAATACAACTAATCAATTTCTGGACGTTTATGTAATGGATCTTCCAGAACGATTCACCCAATATTGACAAAAAAAATCCAATAAATTTATAAAAAAAAAAAAAATTCTAGCTCAACCTTTGCTTTACTAATACCCAATTTGCTGTGATGTAGTTGTGAAAGGTTATTAAACTTGATAAACACCACGTTTAATTTTTTCTTGTGTGGAGCTTTAAAAATAAATATGATTAAAATCACACGATAACCAAGAACGTTACATTTCGGCGCTTTTCCGCCCATGCGGGTGGATTTTCTAAGATCGGTGAAATATGTGTCAATAATTTTTTATATAGATCCTTGAAAATTAGTTTACACCGATTAGATGATAAACAAACAAGTTTCACACAACAGTTTTCCTCGATTTTCCACGCTTGTGAGTGGAATTTCCTTAGTGTGCGCTTTTTTCATAGATAGAGCTCTTTCGATTTGGGCTGTGCAAAGAATCTAAAAAAAATTGATATTATTCTGTGAAGATACATATATTTTAAGAATTAATTAAATACCAGCAAAATGGCAAGCCCAAAAACAAACAAAAAAAAAATTAAAATTTTCAGAATCCATTCACCTCTAACTGTTTAGTAGCGGATGTAGTGGGTAACCCGGCCCATACACGGGGCAATTTTAGCACAATCGGTTGCGGCAACCAATTGTCACTTAAATTGGGTATTTGCCGCACACACTGCAATCAGATCAGCCAACTTCGTAGCACAACTCGAAAAATGGCTTCGGTAACTGCCGAATTTATAAAATAAATAGTGCAATTAATTGGTTTATTTAAGTATATTAATTTAACAAAACTACAAAAAATTGAGACAAATAATACAAAATTTTTAATTTTATTAATAATAACAACAAAAGGAATATCTGAATTGTCATTAATTTCACTATTTTCTGCTAAACAACGCCGCTTATAAACGGCAGCAAAAGATCTTCAAATGTTTCGCACACAACATACACATCAACATAGCCAAGGACGAGGCGATCTGAAAAAACAGTAGCAGGAAAGAACAAAACGGAAAGGGAGACGCCCACAAAGATATACACAACTATGTACAACTATAGCACAACTATAGCAAAACCACCCCGATCATGAAGCCAGAGGCCATCGAATGTTTTGCATGCAACGAACAGCATCTGAACCAGGCGATCAGGGAAAACAGTAGCAAGAAAGTACAAAACCAAAGGGAAACGCCCACGAGTTGTGTCGATCGAGTTGTGCGTTGCCCAAAAGCACCACAACCAGTTGCGGCAACTCGCTGCTCGGAACAAAAGGTTTTGATACAGAATGTAGTTGACTCAACTTTGACGCGACCGTACCAAACACATTGCAATCAAGTTGGGCAACTGAATTGCCTTGTGTATGGGTCCATAAGTGAGTAGAGAGCGAAAGTTCATTAGGGCCAATGGACAGTCTAAGATTAGCCTTTTTCCGATCGGGAGACTCATTTAAAAGTTTCATACTCTTAAACTCGTTTTCCAAATCGGAGAAAATATCGAACAGTTTTTTAAGCCGAGCGAATATGTGTCCAAAGCCTTAGTCTGCCGCATAAATGCCATGTCGATTATTCCGCCGTTAAGGCCAACAAATTTTTCGTGTGAAACGTTACCACACAGCCAGCAGCAAACAAACAAATTTTTTTGTTTACACGAACCTGGCAATTTTTTTATAGCAGACAACCATTTTTATTAAAAGAGAATTAAAGAAAGACAAAAATATAAAATAAGAAAAAACACTGCACAAAAATAATAAGTATGAGCAAAAAAGAAGGCACTCTAGGGTTTAATCTGTTTACGCTGATTTGTACTTACGCACAACAATACCAATAAGTTCATTTAAAAGCTTGGGCGCCTCGACCTAATATTATTCAGAGCCTTGGGACACTATCAAAATTAATTTGAATCAGAAAAGAATAAATGCTGTTCCATCAAGACATGTACATATGTATGTAGTCCCAATAGAAAAATTCAATTTAATGATTTAGTGCTCTGCGACTATTTCCGGTTTCTAAATTTGGAACTTGGGTGGTAAAAGATTTGGGTCGAATGAGAGGTGAAACAAATGCCTAGGTTGATCGCCTAGAGAAAAACTTTGACTTGGAAGGAATACAAAAATTGGAAAAACGGTGTATCGGGCTATCAGGAGACTTTGTTGAAAAATAAAACGCTTATTTAAATATCTTGTTAATAAAATTGTTCAATTGAAATAAGTTCATCTACATAGATCAATAAATAATTCATAATTATTACGTAATCAACGTAAAAATATTTCTTTATTAATAAAGATTGTTTAGGCATACATACATAAAATTATATATTATATAATACTTTAAATTTTTATTTGAAGATCCCTTACATGCTTTACACAGCGTCAGCGGGACTTTGGAATTCAGATAAAGCATGAATTGGGTTTGTAACTTTTTTCTGCGACCCCTTGCGAACTTTAGCTCGAACTTCTTCTGGCTTCTCAGGCCGCACAAGTGGCTTTTTCTCTGGTGCCTTCATTTTCCATACCACTATTGGAGACTTTAGAAAGAGAAAATATCACATTATTAGAAAAATACAAATATAGTACAGATTTATTGACATTAGACTTTAATCAGGGGTGTCACAGAAAATTCGAAATAGCCTTCGGTTGGTTTTGCACAAATAATAATACATAGGACTCTCAGACCATAAAAGGATTTTTATTAAATATTAAGTTTTAAGATAATTAATTATATTTCTATAACTTAGCTATAAAAGTTTAAGCCAAAAATTTGCAAAAATTATTTAACAATTTCTGACAGCTTTATTGAGTCCAATTCAATTTAAAGCATATTCGATGATCTGTTATTCTATTTAAAGCGAGTTAGTATGTCTGTTGCTGTTGTTGTTGTTGTATGTCGGTTGGTTGCTAACAATGAGTGCTTGCTGGAGATACAAAATTAAGACCTTGAACAATAACACTAATAAAATTGGACGAGGATAACTCAAATTGCTTTTTTACCTCTAGAGATTTCGTGACACACATGAATATATTCATACACATAAAAAACCTTTAATATGATTTCAGTCGGAAGTTGCCGACTACATTATACCCTGTTTCCAGTCTGTTACATTTTGCATTTTTGGTGGGAAAGAGGTATGGTTAAAACAATAGTCTATGTAAAATTTGCTGTTGATTAAGTTATTGCAGCCATAAAACAGTTAAGATGTACCCTCACAGAGATTTGTTATATGTTTTTGGGACAGATCTGTCATGGAACTGAACAGAAGTCTTATATGTTAAATTTGGCTTTAACCAAAGACTTAAGATAAAATAAGTTGGTTTACTTCAATGCAAAATAGGTGTTATATAAAAATTTAGCTGGAACATGTGGTAACAATCTTGTGTTAATTAAAATAGTATTACTCTGCTAAAAAGACGGACAAACAATTGTATGAGATTGGCTTAGCGTATTAATATAGTATATATATATAAGTTAACACCGGCTAGCGCTCCCCCTCACTTCACCTCGTATGTAACCCAATAGTTGCGCTGGCCGCCGTAACATGAGCTGCAGCGTTATCCAAGTATCGCACAGACCGTAGCACTACGAACTGCAGCGTCGGCACTTAGTCGCTACGGCAACTATGTCGCGCCGAATAAGCATTGACCGACGTTGGCCGTTTTGCAACATCCGCTGCGACAGTGCCGGCAACGGAATGTGCTAGGCAGCCACTTTTGGAGTGACTTAGAAATAATTCTTTTTGTCTTGAATAAAATTGACTTTTATAACGTTCATTAAACGATTGCTTTTTATTTCCCAATTCAATATTGTCAAACAGAAGGTCGCATTAAACTAAGACGACAAGTCTCGACTATACGTAATCAAGTCACGGAAGGAAAGCGCAGTATGCGTTCGTCATTGACTAGGTAACGAGACGCGTTACCCCCCACTGGCCCCGTTCGGCCATAACTTATATATATACATATATATAAAGCGCATTAATATAGTATATATATATATATATATATATATATATATACATATACATATATATATTTCGTCAACCGTAAGAAATACACAATAATAGCGTATCACAATTTTCCCGACTTTTAGGGTAGATTTTCCAAGAGTTTTGGGCACCGCGTCTATTATGTCTGCGTTGAATCTTGAAAATGAGTTTGAAGCCAATAGCATGCAAATTTAAAAATGTCGAACGCCAGAATGCAGAGTTTTCAAATTGACCGACCATATGAGTAAATTTTCCAAAATTGGTGAAACACGCGCCAAATTATTTTAAGTGAAGAGCTTTGAAAATAATTGTGAAGGTATTCTGGCTAAAATTTGACTGTTGCCTACACAACTTTAACGCCCAAATCTTCCGCCCATGGTGGTGGATTTTCCAAAATCGGTGAAATATGTGTCAAATTAATTTTTGTGTAGATTTTTGAATATGAGTTTAATGCCGATTAGATGGTAAACAAAAAAGTTTCATGCTATAGTTTTCCGCGATTTTCCACGCTTGTGGCTGGAATTTTCCAAAATCCCCTCTTAAAGTGCACTTTACCCATAGATGGAACCTATTGTGCAAATTTCAGCATTCTAGCTCTTACGGTTTGGGCTGTGCGATGATTGCCAATCAGTCAGCAAGTCAGTCAGGACGAACTCTTTTATTTATATAGATTACGCCGCAGCACCCTACAAATTACTTCAATGCAGCACTTGTGTTCCGACTACCTTCCGCTGCAGATCGAACTGTTTGGTTTGCCTTCAATTACTCGCTCAAACCTACACCTACTCTCATTAAACGCCAACAATGAGAAATTTCAATTAAAGTTAAATAAAAACATACATCTTGACACCGATGTCCATTCTGGCGCAGACATTGATGACTACAAAGTTTCTCGAAACAAAGGACAATCATACTGCTCAATATGTCAACGCACGAACACCGTATCACTATCCTCAGCCACTTCGTACAAATTTCAGTCCGCAGATTCATCAAATGATCCAAGCGAAGCGACTCGTCAAACGCCAACTCAATAGAAAGCGTCATCCAGCGATCAGACTGGTCTACAACCTTCTGACAAATCGCATAAAGAAAGTGGTGAAAGAAGCAGAATGTGTTAAGATGAACATACAACATGCAGAAACTGTGGCGTATTACCAACAATATTAAGCGACAGAAAATTCACCACTCAAGGCGCTGACATTTGGTGTAAGACCATAGAGAACACAGAGGCATTTGGCCAACACCTTGAAAACAGATTTAAGCCTGTCCTTTCTTTTACTAATAATTACAGGAGCTTAATCGGACAGAAGGCCGATCACTGACATCGAAGTAAAAGCCGAAAAAAAAGTCTCCGGGGCTGGATAACATCGACAACCGCGCAATAAAGGCGCTTCCGATGATTGCTTTACAGTACCTCACACTGATATACAATAGCATGCTCAAGTACGGTCACTTTCGAGCCGCCTGAAAGCAGGCAGCTGTCAAGTCCGGTATGTCAGCAACCGCACACTGCACACAGACATACGCGTCCAATTCACCAGCGAAGTATACGAAAAAACATGTTCCAGTTACAACCAATCTCTCAGTGATACAGGCCGATACCCATACATTCCACAGCGCCTGTCCCGCCCAAAATACCTCGCCACGATCGACATATGCTGACCTGTGGTCCAGCGACCCCCGCCGCCGCCACAGTTCTTAGTCCACTTCCAGTATATCTCACTACAGCTAACATGACTAGTTATAGTCAGTATCTAAGCCGCTAATTGTATATAATCCAGGCGTTAATTAACTCAACTAAGGAGCAACTGTATCAATTGAATAAAGAATCCAGTCTCTGGGCTTTCTCCACTACTGCTGGCCAAGAGTTGATGACATTGTTCCGGTGGCCCTGGTTCCACTGTGTGTCTGCCATGGTCACAGCAAAAGAAAAAGAATTTGAACCAGAGCGCACTAAAATTAGACTTTCGCCTTTTAGACCACAATTTTCCGCCGATGGGGGTGGATTATCCTTCATAAACAAAAAAGTTTTTCATACAAAAACATAGTTGTCAACCGATTGTTCCTATGGGAACCGGCTGGTTTTCAAATATGTATTGCCTGCACCGAAAACAAATTTCTGTTTCATAATCATAGCTTTAAAATTGAGCGATAAGTTTGAATGCAAACAGGCAGTCTGGCAACATTTTTTAGTTTGACTGCGTATTATTTAATATGTATGGCACATAGAGGGGTCCAATATTATATATCAATCGACGACGCGTTACGAATTTCCCTACAATAAGCTGGCAATATTTTCAAAATTGGACTGGAATTACGCCATACGAGCCGATTTACAAAAAAAAAAAGTATGTGGTTTGCATACAAGTTTAAAAGCACGCGCTGACTTTCATAACATGTGTCTTAATACGCTCGCACCATTAATTACTGCATACATAGATGTGTCAAACAAGCCTTTTTCTGAGGCCAAATGTTTTGCTGACCGCACAACCCCAGACTCTTCGGCAAAAAAGCCGAACTACCACAACCCCGGTCGTGTGTTGCCGAGCTGCTGAAACCCCAGGTCCCGAATAAACAATTAGTCTTGGATCGACACCAGACCGATGAGCACGGCTTATGTCGCTTGCGCTCTCATTTCGTTTCTATGTGTGGGTCCAAGTACGCATATGCGCTTGCTTCTTAGTATGCGTGACCAATGAAAAAATGCAACAGCGCATGGCAATATGAAATCTGAATTCAGAAATGGAAATGGAAGCGACCAAGCGCACAACACATGCCCTGTTATATGCACATAGGTTGATTTTGTCGGCATCATGTGCTGTGGCGGTGTGGATAGAGTGCTAGTTTGAAAAGTGGCTTTTTGCAGGTTCAATCCCCAGTTGATCCATTTTTTTGATAATGGGAAGCAATATTTATTTTTTATTTTCTTTTGATTTTCTAATATTTTTTTAATGATATTAATATTTTTTTAGACCAGTTATTATCTAATAAATTAAATTGGATAATTATAATAAATTTATCTTCTTCGGTGGCAGCTCACAGCTGACCGAAAGTATGTGTGATGTATTTAATGTGTACACTTGTTGTTGTTGCCAATGCAAGTGTTTGGCGCGCGACAATTTTCTCTTTTGTTTTGATTAATTTAATTTATTCGATAATAACTGGTCTAATACCGCATCATGAATTCTAACGCCGACAAAATCAACCTATGTGCATATAACAGGGCATGTGTTGTGCGCTTGGTCGCTTCCATTTCCATTTCTGAATTCAGATTTCATATTGCCATGCGCTGTTGCATTTTTCATTGCTCACGCATACTAAGAAGCAAGCGCATATGCTTACTTGGACCCACACATAGAAACGAAATGAGAGCGCAAGCGACATAAGCCGTGCTCATCGGTCTGGTGTCGATCCAAGACTAATGGTTTATTCGGGACCTGGGGTTTCAGTAGCTCGGCAACACACGACTGGGGTTGTGGTAGTTCGGCTTTTTTGCCGAAGAGTCTGGGGTTGTGCGGTCAGCAAAACATTTGGCCTCAGAAAAAGGCTTGTTTGACACATCTATGTATTCAGAAATTAATGCTCGCACTTTAGGTGGCGGTGGTGCTGCTAGTCTGCTCGACAGTTCGAAAATTGGTTTTTGAATAACTTCTGAGTTTATTATTCGATCAGCTTAAAGTTTGCATAATTTGTCAATAGTTGCATAAGAATTGTGGTTGAGGCTGAAAATTAAATTGGCGGTATCTTTTACAGTCTCCGAGATCTGTGTTCAAAAAAACGGACAGACAGACACACATATGGACTTGGCTGTTGATCCTGATCAAGTATATATATACTTTATTAGGTCGAAAATGCCTATTCCTGTAAGTCAATTACACTTGCACAGTTTTATTACTTCAATTTTTTCAATTTCACGTTACAGGGTGTAACGGAGTATCAAGGATATTGTTTCGATAAATATTAGCCATAAATAAAAATGGGTTAACTTACAGTGACAGTGCCTTGCCTTGTATATTTTGTCGAGGCTACGTAAGAATATTTTACTGTCAGTACTACGGCATTCATTAAATTTTTAGCTGCTTGGATCAAAGATGTCGCGCTATCCAACTAAAAAATAAAATGAACAAATGAGTGAAAGGTGATTTCAAAATATAACCATTTTACACTTACCCCCGAAACTATCAGTTCTCCGCTTATATTTTGCACATCTGCTTTGACTTTAGAAGTTATTTGGATTTGGTGACAGTAGAGAGCGATACGTTGCAAATATGCCAATAAGTCTTTTTTAGTGCTGCTTTCAGGGCATTGTTCTGCTATTTCTCGGGTTAGCTTATCAAGTTTAGTACCGGCTTCAGAAATTTTTTTAGCGGCATTGATAACATCCATAGTAGTCTTCAAAGGGCCACGACCTCTAAAAAAATGTTTAAGGTGATATATTTTGTTAGTATTAACAAGATTAACCCAACTTAATTCCACATCAAGCATCGATTGTATACTATCGCTCACCTCAACAGGTTTAACGTTAATCGTTCTCTTTTACTTCACAAACTTCATCTTCTGGGATTTCCAAATAACTTAATTCTTTGGATCTCTAACTACTATACTCTTAGAACCCAAAAGGTTTATTTCATAGGCATATTCTCTAAGTCTGTTCAAGTTACTTCCGGAGTACCACAAGGAAGTCATCTTGGCCTCCCTTATTATTTACTCTGTTCATAAATGACCTTCCTTCTGTCATAATTCACTCTCGGGTGCTGATGTATGCCGATGATGTTAAACTTTGTCATCTACTGATTTCTTATCTGGTCAAAGGTTGCAAACTGATCTTGACAGTTTCAAGCCTGGTGTCGAATAAATTTATTAAATCTTAATTGTGGTAATGTCCTTCTACAGGCGAATGCCTTTTTTAAATAATTATATTCATAATAATAAGCCGCTTGTTCGAATTGATTCAGTAAATGAGTTGGGTATCCTTTTAGATCCCAGGCTTAAATTTGACAAACATCTTTTCCACCGCTAATCGTGCCTTTGGTGTCCTAGGTTTCATTAAGCGCTGGTCTAAAGAATTTAACGATCCCTACTTTACTAAAACTCTTTATACTTCTCTTGTGCGACCTATTCTTGAATATGGGTCTTGTATTTGGTGTCCCCAGTACAAGGTTCGTCAGGATAGAATAGAATCGGTACAAAAACAATTTCATCTCTTTGCAGTCCAGGGTCTTAACTGGAATCCTAATACTCACTTGCCTTCTTATCGTAGTAGACTTTTACTAATAAATCTTCCTTCTCTTTCTGATCGTAAAACCATGCTTGGTGTAATTTTCTTACACAAACTAATTAAAGGAGAAATCTATTCTTCTGAATTAATCAGCCAACTTAGTTTTGCAGTTCTGATCAGAAATTCTAGAAACTTTCTTCCTCTTAGTCTGCAAGCTTGTAATACTAACTATGGTATCCATAACCCTTTTCGTATTCTATGTTCTAATTATAACAATCTTTATCATTTAATATGTAATGCTACTTCTATTTCCTTACTCAGAACTTCACTTTAATGTTATCTGTGTAATCTATAGTTTTTTGTATATTGTTATAATTTATGTAGAAATTTTATTTATCTGTTCAGCGATCTTCGTTACCGCACGTTATGCGCGCCCCTCGGTCGGTTGGGCGAGAGGTGGGTATGCATTTTGCCTGGATCCGCGCGCTAACAAGCCCGTGCTTGGTGTCGTTTAGTACATTAACGTCCGAAAGATGAAGAAAAAAAGTTGTGCCAACTACATTCTGTATCAAAACCTTTTGTTCCGAGCAGCGAGTTGCCGCAACTGGTTGTGGTGTATTTGGGCAACGCACAACTCGATCGACACAACTCGTGGACGTTTCCCTTTGGTTTTGTACTTTCTTGCTACTGTTTTCCCTGATCGCCTGGTTCAGATACTGTTCGTTACATGCAAAACATTCGATGGCCTCTGGCTTCATGAACGAGGGTGGTTTTGCAATAGTTGTGCTATAGTTGTGCATAGTTGTGTACATCTTTGTGGGCGTCTCCCTTTCGTTTTGTAATTTCATGCTGCTGTTTTTTCTGATCGCCTGGTCCTTGGCTATGTTTTTGTGTATTTGAAGATCTTTTGCTGCCGTTCATAAGCGGCGTTGTTTAGCAGAAAATAGTGAAATTTATGACAATTCAGATATTCGTTTTGTTGTTATTATTAATTAAATTCAATTAATTGGCGTGGGTCGTTCAAATGAAAACGGTACTCATACACGCAGAGTTATGGGCAGTTGTGTGCGGACGCGTCGTGAAAAACGAAAATGATAGTGCTGAACACAAGGCTGCGTTAGACGCAGAAGACGAAAAGGCTCTTGCTAGCATTATGCTTTGCATAAAGACATCGCAGATTAATAATGTGAAGAGTTGCCAAACGTCAGCCAGTGCATGGGTGAAATTAAAAGAAATGCATATGCCTATGGGACCTGCGCGTCGTGTAACTTTGCTGAAGCAGTTGTTGCACACGAGGATGGCAGAGTCGGAAAGCATTGTGGTGTATGTACACAATTTTACGGACGTAAATGAGAAATTGTGTGAAATTGGTGGTTCAATGCCGGATGAGTGTTTATCAATATTACTATTGTCGGGTCTAGGTGAAGCCTTTGACAATTTCGTGGTCGCGATAGAAACGCGTGGGACGTTGCCGTCACTAAGCGTGTTAAAAGTAAAATTGCTCGAAGAGAGCGAAAGGCGTAAAACAAACACAGAAAATATCGAAGAGCAAGGAATGTTGCCATCGCGAGCTGACAATCGCGCGTTAAAGGACAGTATCGCGAAAAGTTCGAAGCGGAATTTAAAGAAAAATATAAATGGAGTGTGCTGGTCTTGTGGTCGCGACGGCCATATTGCGGCAAATTGTAAAGAAAAGAGAACATTCGAGAAGCAAGACAATAAGAATCAAGTAAGAATGTAGCAGTCGGACGCATCCGACTGCAGAATACGATGTTTCCAGTCCTACATAATTTGGTTATTTGTGGGTTCGGAAAGAGACGCGAAATAAACAGTAGTCTGTATGCCGAATTTGGTGACTCTACCTGTAGAGGTGTGGGAGATATAGATTTTGTTCCTTTGTGGGGGAGGGTGTGTGGGGGTCCAAAAATTTTTGATGCAGATTTCGACATTTCATCTCGACATGTGTACCTAGTTTGGTTGCTCTAGCTTAAAGACAAAGGCAAAAAAATTGCGTTCATACGGACAGACGGACATTTCGCAAACCCAATATACTATTTTCCCTTCGGGAACATAGTATAAAAAATCGTACTCAGTGTTTACAGCAACTCGTCTAAATAACGTATTTGCGAAAAACGTTCGGTGCCTGGACAATGGCGCTTCGGCTCACTTGTGTTGTGAAAGATCGAGCTTCATAGAGATGAAAGAGCTCAAAGAGAAAATTGTCTTTGCAGGAAACAATTATATTGAGGCCAATGGGCGCGGTTCGGTGCGTTTAATTTTGCAAATTAGCATAGTTGTAGTTACTGACGTGTTATTTGTAAAAGACCTGCAATGTAACTTCATATCAATTGCGAAAGTGATCCAAAAGAGAATTAGTGTCATATTAAAAAAGGACAGTGCGTGTATAATAAATCGTAAGGGCGATGTTGTGTTGGTTGTCAGAGAGCAATAGAAGCAAGCAGCAAAAACTGTTTCGGTGCGCGAACAAATTTGATGGAGATAATGAAGTAGCACAATGGTTTCGGTCTTCTAAATTTCGCGAGCTAGAAAAAAATGACGAAGAATAGCTTAAACGAACGGTTTAAAAGAGAAACTATGTTTTGATCTGAAGGATCATGTGTGAGAAACGTGTGCAATGTGCAAAATAAGCGTAAAGCCGTTTCCAAAGAAATCGGAAAATTGTGCCAGAGAAGTGCTGGACTTGGTGCACACCAACATTTGTGGCCCGATGAATAAGTATTCTATGGGCGGTGCACGGGATTTCGCTACATTCTTAGACGATAGGTTGCGACATGTGTATGTTTTTTGAAAACGCGTGACGAAATCTTTAAAAAGTTCAAGGACTATAAAGCATTTGTAGAAAAACAGACTGGTAAAAGAATATAGTGCTTAAGAAGTGGCAATGGTTGCGAATATTTGCGTGGCGTGTTCGAACAGTTTTTGGCAAAGAACGGTATAAAACGGTAGCTCACTGTGCCACACAGCCCTCAACAAAATGGAGTGGCAGAGCGCGCGAATAGAACATTGGTGGAAATGGCGAGCAGCATGATTTAACATGCTGGTCTCAGTGAGGGTTTCTGGGCAGACGCCATTAACACGGCAGCGTACCTGCGAAATCGCTCAGAGACATCAACGCTGGCAGATATGACACCGTTTGAATCGTGGTCTGGAAGAAAACCATCCGTTAGCCACCTGAGTGTTTGGCGCAAAAACTATCGTACTCTACAAGACGCATAGCAAGAAGTTTCAGCCAAAGGGTGAGGCGCGCATGATGGTTGGCTACTCGGAGATTGCTAAGGCTTACCGTTTGTACGATCCCTGTACACGGAGGGGTAACTGAAGCCCGCGACGTAATTTTTCTTGAAGATTTTTCAGATGACGGCGTGGAAGCCAAAAGCTTGGCAAGTAAGATGGCGGTCCCACTGGTCATGATCGAGCCCGATCGTGCATGCGTTACCAATGGCGAGCAACCTGAGGATCTCGAATGTGTCACGAGAGCGAAGAGGTCGTGGGCGGCCAAATAAAATCTACACTGGTCAGCCGGGGCGCCCGCGCAAGCAGTATAACATACTGAACGTTATGACGACTGATGACGTAGCAGTTCCAGTAAGCGTCGATGCGGCAATGAACTCTGATCATTGTGATGACTGGAGAGCATCGATGCAGAAGGAGATGGGAAGTCTCTAAAGCAACGAAACATGGTCGTTGGTTGCCCTACCCAAAGGCGAAAGAGCTTCGGCTCAAAATGGGTGTTCCAGTGAAGCGTGACAAATATGGCAAAGTCATCCGCTTCAAGTCTCGATTGGTGGCCAAGGGTTGCGCCCAACAATACGGCGTCAACTATACTGAGACGTTCTCGCCTGTGGCTAGGTACTCGACAATCAGGCTAGCTTGCTCTAGCGATCGAGAATGGTATGTATATACACCAGATGGACGTATCTTCTGCTTATCTCAACAGTGATCTGAAAGATGTGATCTACATGCCACAGGGATTTGTTGACCAAAAGTCGCCTACGCGTGGCCTAAAGCTGCACAAAAGTTTGTACGGAAGCAAAGTGGCCGTGAATGGAACGAGAAGCTAGATGACGTACTTCAAAAGATTGGCTTCGTTCCCTGCGCCAGTGAGCCATGTCTATATACACGTCGGAATGGCAGCAACTTAGATATCATAGTAGTGTACATTGATGATCTGATTGTGGCCAGTATAACCAAGGCAGATCTCAATACGGTCAAGGCGCTTATAGCTGATGAATTCGATGGTGGTCAGCTAAAGCATTTCCTTGGTATGGAGGTGGAGCGCGAGGGCGAGACAGGAAATGTTTCCATTGGTCATAAGCAGTGCATTGAGAATCTGCTGTGTGAGTATGGTATGCAAAACTACAAATATAATGCCATACCCCTAGAAGCTGGTTTCCAAGTCAAATGTGACAACGAAGACTGTGAGCGCGTGAACCAAGTCAGCTATCATTCAGCGATAGGCTCGCTACTATATCTGGCCATAACTACTAGGTCTCTATTCTTCACTCCGTCACGAAGCTTGCACAGCAGAATGCAGATCCGCATCGAAAGCACGAGGCGAGCATCAAGCGGGTATTGAGGTACCTGAGGATCACTGCAGACCTCAGTCTGCATTTCACAAAAACTGGAAAGCCCATTTTTTGTTTCGTCGATGCTGATTGGGCTGGAGACAGCACAGACCGGAAGTCCTTCAGTGGCTGGCCGTTCTTTGCTGCAGCTTTCTTATGGGAGAGTAAAAAGCAGAGCGTCGTAGCATTAAGCAGTATAGAGGCTGAGTATGTGGCGCTCACAACAGCTGCTAAAGAAGCAGCCTACATACGAAAACTGATGAGTGAAATGGGTTTTGATGCTGGTCCGGCAACGAAAGTGCGCGCTGATGCTGGTCCAGCGCGCAATGTCTGGCAAAAAACTCCAAGTTTCATGCGCAAACACATAGATATTAAGTTTCATCATGTTAGAGAAATGGTTAAGAACAAGTTAATAGAAATTGAATATGTATCGACCGAAGAAATTATATCGGATGTTCTGACCAAAAACCTTAATAAAATCAAGCATAAGAAATTTGTTGATATGATGGGTATACATTAAGTTTATAATTTGATTAATATGAATGTTTACTTTTGATTTGAATTTGAGGAGTGTTGAAAATAAATATAAGTTGCCCAATGTACAACTCAAGGCGTCTTCTTCATTTAGTTATCTGTATCCCATCTCAGTAACTGTAATTCTCTTATGTTCTGTATTCCCTTTTAAGTTTTGGCTGCCTGCGAGCAAGCACGTATGCATTTGAATTCACTCGCAAATAAACATTATAACGAATAGTATGTAAAAAAAATGTTGTTAATAAGGTATCCTTACCAAACTTTTCCAAGGCGAGTCTCTAGAAAGCTTATACAACCTGACCAAATTTGGTCAAAATCGGACCACTTAATCAAACTTTTTACTCCCTGTACCTATAAAATGGGTAAAAAGGGGGTACTTATTCTGTGCAAATATATGTAACAGACAGAAGGAGACATCTCCGACCCTACAAAGTATATATATTATTGATCAGCATCAAAAGAGATTTTGATTTGGCCATGTCCGTCCGTCCGTCTGTCCGTCCGTCCGTCTGTCCGTCCGTCCGTCTGTCCGTCCGTCCGTCTGTCCGTCCGTCCGTCTGTCCGTCCGTCCGTCCGTCCGTCCGTCCGTCTGTCCGTCTGTCCGTCTGTCCGTCCATCCGTCCGTCTGTCCGTCCGTCTGTCCGTCCGTCCGTCCGTCCGCCTGTCCATCCGTCTGTACGTCTGTCCGTCCGACCGTCTGTCCGTCTGTCCGTCCGTCCGTCCGTCCGTCCGTCCGTCCGTCCGTCCGTCCGTCCGTCCGTCCGTCCGTCCGTCCGTCCGTCCGTCCGTCCGTCCGTCCGTCTGTCCGTCCGTGCAAGGATTTCAGCAACTATAAGAGCTAGAGACACCAAATTTGAAATGTAGGTTCGTGTATAGCGAGAAAAGGTCAAGTTTATTTTAGATTTGAGATATCTCCCCCGTTCCCCCGCTATTCGATAAAAACCGTGTTACAGTAACAATTATCAAGATATATATTTGGGATTTGGCACGTACAATACTTTAGTCACTCTGTTTACTGTTTACTGTTCAAATTTCAAGTCGATCGGATAACAAACACGGAAGTTATTCAACAAACAAGATTCAGTGCTGGAGCGCGGGGGAAGAAGCAGCACAGCCACAACTTAAAATGCCTCGCTTGCGCTGCGCTCGTGTGTGTGCGTCTTTTGTGTATGTGTGTGTGCGTCTTTTGTGTATGTGTGTGTGCATGTGTAATTGTACGTAGATGCGATCGGAAATTTTTGACCTGGGTACAGGGAGTTTTGTAGTCGGGTATACTCGACTATAGCATTCTTACTTGTTGTTTATACAAATATTACATCCAAAGTAAGTGAGAGTTTTAGTATACTTCAAATAGTTTCCTTTAATTTGATCAAAATCGGACCACATGGCTCCCATAGGAGCAATTAGACGAAAATAAAGTTTTATATAAAAATTAACTTCTGCTAGGGTACATAGCTTCGGCACTCCGAAGATAGCCGTCCTTTCTTGTTATATTATTATCTTGAGGAGAGCGACATAAGATGTAGTGTATAATTTGAGTGCCGTCTTGAATTAAACCTCTTTAATCTAAAAGGAGAAATGATGATCAGGAGGCGGAAATCCATTACAAATTGTTCGCTCGAAGTAGAGATCGCTTTCTGAAATGGAGCTTTAATTAGATTATTGGAACTATCTAGGCATTGGCAAATATGTCTTCTGGTTAGACTTATGATTTGGTTATCTATCCTTATAAAGAAAGAGAACACTATCGCATTTGTCGATATTTATTTTAAGGTGTCAATTTAATGCAAATTCTTCTAAAGTATTGAAACTTTTTTGTAGGTTTGTGTGCTGTCTGCATTATAAATCACGATATCATCAGCATAAGCTATAATATTATCAATTTTTGTCAGTAGGTCGTGAATAAAAAGTTGTTAAATAAAACTGAGAGGTAGAAGCAGAGATCTACATGGTTATGGACAGTATTAGATATTGCGCTCCGTTTTTCAGAGTAAACTAATTCAAACAAGAAATAACGGCTATCTTCGGCGTTCCGAAACCGAATTTATTTGATCGTAGGTACAGCATTACCGCACATGCTTCAATGTGAGAAAAGGAGTTTAAATTGCGGATATAATATTTTTGGAACTTTATATTTTCTTCTATGAGAATTGCAACGCCTCCTTCACTGGATCCGGTAATTCTATCTATTCTAATTATTACGTAACCGTTTATATCAATGAAGCTTAATGGAAATTGGTTTCGTTGAACTTAACAATGTTAGGCTTGTTATCAAACATTAACTGATTGAGCTCGATCCTTTTGGATGTACTAATCAGCTAATTGATATGATTTTTAATGTATTTTAAAATAGTGAGGCCGGGTGACCAGCCTTCTTGCAGAGTACACAAAATAGTTTTTCCTTATTACATTCTGAATCTTTCGGAATAGGGCAAGTTTCGCTGTGGCGATATTCACCGCATTTGACACATCTCGGCTCAAGTTAGCTTAAGATAGCTGAGCTGTGAAAAAAACCTTGGCAGTTCCTACTGAGGAATCTCCGGACGGCGTAAGGGCTCCCATCTGAAGCTGGATTGCTTTAATTGCTTATAAGTCGCTTACGTTGCTTTCGGCGCTTATTTAAACCATAAACATAGGCAAGGATATGTTGCGCTCCAGAGAGGATTTTGTGTTGAAGGGTCTTGTCTTACTTGAAGAAATTTAAAATTTCCAGGTTCGAAATCTTTGAGATCGTCCAAAAATTCCTCAACATCTGTGTCGCCACTTAGGACTTTCATTAAGTATGTTTTTGTTTTTACTTTTTTATAGTCATTGAGATTGCCCAAAAACACGGCAATTTTGTGTTGGTTCAATTCTCTGATTTTCAATAGTGTTATTTTTAAACCAGTTTTAATTAATTTTTGTATTTGTTTTGCTTCGACGTTGAACACATTAATTGGAGGTATATGCTTGTTATATTTTTTGTTTGACTTTTTTACACTTTCTGCATTGACATCTGGATCGGCTGTTTTAGTTAAGGCGGCGTGTGTCTTTGTTGAAGGTGCTGATAACTCAGCAGACGAAGCTGTAGTTGCTTTCGTTAATGTTTTTGTTGTTGTTTTATAAGAGTTCTTGCTTTGCCCACTTGCTTGATTATTAGAAAAGCTTTTGAGCACTTCTTCGTCACACTGATCTATGTCATTGTCGAGAATCTCATAGTAGTTCTTTTTGCGCGGACCTTTTTTCTCACACTTTGCGGGAGAGCCCATGCCTTTTCTTTTTCTGGCGTTGCCTAAAATTGTTTCTCATTCATAATGAACGACGGCTATAACAATGGGCAGGCAGTAATTATATTAAATTCCGATTGATAAGCGCTTAATTTCCGTGACACGTCTTCTTCGCACCGCTGTCGGAGCCAAAATTCCCAATGGTAAACTCATTTAAAAAAAAAAATAGAAAATAAAAAAAATTAAGAACGTTGCAGTCGGATGTACTGTATCTGTGCGGGATATACATTTTGCTCATTTTCGGGGGATGGGGTGGCTAAGCAACAATTTTGCAGGTTTGTCAAATTTTGTGACTATAAATTGAAAAATGTGGAAGGTATAGGGGTATTGGTTGCTCTAACGTCAAGGGTGTGGAAAAAGTTTCGTTCATACGGACAGACACAAACAGGCGGACATTTCACAAACCAAATATACTCTTTTTAAAAAAAAGTTTTTGAAACCAAGCAAAAACAAGTAAGAACGTTTCAGTCGGGCGTACCCGATAGCAGAATGCTTGACCTGAAAAAACACATGTCTGCATGCCAAACTTGGTGACTCTACCTGTACAGGAGAGGGTACCTGTACATGTGTACCAAGTTTGGATGCTCTAGCTTCAAGGGTGTGCAAAAAAATAAAAATAAAAAAAATATTTTTGGAAACAGAATATGAAAACAAAATTTGGTTTCACGAGAATGATTCGTTAGATATTAAAAATCAGTCAATTTATTTGCTAAAATGTTCAATAGTTTTAGTATAGTATATAACATTTAATTATTATAATTTACTCATCTCCCACATTCTTAAACCATATTAAATTTATAGAACAATTTAAGATTTATTAAAGTATGGGAATAAATACTTCAATAAATACATAGGCTTGAAGCGGTCGTGTTAAAAACCAGCTCCAGCTTTGAACACAATTTATCGGAGAAATCTTATTTATAAATATTTGATTTTTTTCATACAATTATTTAAGCCAATGAGGCTAAATATAAAGCAGTTAAATAACATTTACAAATAAAAGCAACCTATGCTAAATGGTCAGAGAGACCAAACTGTGGGTGAGTGTGATTGTTCGCTTGACATATCTGAGCCTAGTAGAACAGAAAGTTGGAGGAAAGAGCGGCTTGTGCCAGAAGACAAAGCATACTTTTAGGCAATCCTCCAATTACTGGACGCCAAATCAGTTGCTATTCCTGACATATATTTCTAAACTGAATCACATAATATGAATAGAACACCTTCTGCGTCAAGACCAGTGAGAGACCAAGATGAACGGGATTCAGGTAGATAGCCCACCAATAAGCACCCAGCAGCAAGACAAGAGGAAGAGAGCTACCCTTTCGCCAGACAACCCAATAGGAGACCTCATGCTACCCATACAAAATATGGGAGAAAAGTTCGACTCAAATTTATCAACAATGAGCAGTGGTCTAAGAGAACACATGGCGAAACTAGCATCAAAAGATGACATTGGGGAGCTGAAGGATGAAATAGGCGTCATGTCACAATCCATGGGTGCACCCCGAGCTGAGAATCGAGCCCTCAAACTGAGCAACTCAGATGTGATACAGAACTCGACAGAAAAGAGCTAAACCGTCTAATAGATCAAAACAATAGCAGATATATAATCCTGAAAGGCTTGCAAAAAGATAAAGCAAATAAGCGCGATTTAGAGAATTTGCTTCATATAAAAATGCAATTATCACATGCGGGGGGATTCGGCAGTCAAAAGCCCATTTTGAGCGTAAGAAAAAGGTAGGCGTGATAGTGGAGCTTGAAACATCGGACATTGCATTGGAGGCCATGAAAAACGGAAGAAAATTGGGCCTGCGATGATGACGGGTAACATTAATTTTTTTTGGTATTGGTTTTTTCTATTGTATTTGTATTGTATTGTATTGTATTGTTTTTATACCCTAGCAGAGGGTATTATAATTTTGTCTTGAAATGTGTAATGGACAGTAGGAGACGTTTCCGACCCAATAAAGTATATAGATTCTGAATCAGCATGAATAGCCGAGTCGATATAGCCATGTCCGTCTGTCCGTCTATTTATATGAGAACTAGTCTCTCAGTTTTAAAGCTCTCGTAATGAAACTTGGCACAGACCCTTCTTTTTGCTGCAGGCAGTACATATGTCAGAACCGGCCGGATCGGACTACTATATCATATAGCTGCCATAGGAATGATCGATCGACAATTATGTTTTTGTATGAAAAACTTTTTTGTTTATTATTTTATCCTTACCAAACTTTCCCAAGCCTCTAGAGAGGTTATGCAATCTGGCCAAATTTGGTCAAAATCAGACCACTATTGCACCATATCAAACTTTTTGTTTATCAAATATTTCATCCAAGCTAAGTGAGAGTTTTATAATACTTAAAAATAGTTTCCTTTAATTTGATCAAAATCGGAACACATGGCTCCCTTAGGAGCAATCAGTCAAAAATTAAGTTTTGTATAAAAAACATTCCTGCTAGGTTATATAGCTTCGGCACCCGAAACTATCAATTTTTTATTATTCTGATTTGAGATTGATAGAGAAGGACACATTTATAAACATTTGAACGGATAGACTGACAAGCAAACGATTAAGTCATCACTTAAATTAATATTATCATTTTGCAAATTTAAGGTCGGAATGGCTTCAGACTTAATAAATTTCATGCCAACATAAGTGCTGCAAAAATGATTTTCGCAAATAAATAATATTTTATTATTGTCTTCGCAACAGAATCTGATGCCCGATTGCCTATATTTTGGTATACTCATTTTTTGCTCGCTTGCGCTTATTACGACTGCTCGCTTCAACTGCAAATCAACGAATATCTTTACAAAATGCAGAGACCAAAGGCAATACATATTTTCCACAAACTTTTCCAAAAAAAAAATTTACATAGAAAAGTGTGCGTATAAAATCCACTTTGAAGCGCCGAAACGAAAATACCTTCCAACCGCACAGTCAAAAAATATATATGTACAGCAAGTTAATTCAAATGGTGGCCATATACGCATAGTCAAAAATAATTCAAAAATACATTTTGCATTGGTTATTAACATTAATGAAATATATATATTATAGGCCAAATAATAGTAGTAACCTAATTTATAAAAAGTAGAGTTTCCAAATCGCGAGCTTAATGAAAAACCAAAGCGAAAGCCAGCTATGTTACAAAAATTGGCGAGTCTTGGCTCGCTGATGTCGAAGCAAAACGGAATTTATTTTTAGAACCTTTATATCGTCGCCCAACAGAACGTCGAAATTTTTGCTTGTGCAAACCACTACCAAATTAAGACGGAGGAATCGGCTTGCCGCTGAGTACGCAGTGCAGCTCGATCTGAATCTTAGTAACACCCAATGCATTTAAAAGGCGTCTGACTGCATGTCGAGGCCCGCCAAGACCCCGTATATACAGCCATGCTTTGACAATGACTGTCTCGCAGCTAGAAGACAAACCATGCAAAGAGTGTTCAAAGAGATGCCATAGAAGCGAACAAGGGCAACTACCATGCTGCAAAAGTATCATTATAATTATAAAAGCCTGGAACTAGAATTAAACGAGGTACGCGATACAAAAACCTTTTGGACTCTTGTGAGTCGCTTAAATGGACCCAGGAGCAGTAACCGACTTCAAATTAATCCCGAAATATTTTTATTGACAATCAACCCAAGCTTGAGACTAGTGAAGCACAAGATAGCTTTCGGACAGAGTTACTGTATCCAATATTAAAAACGGGAGATGTGCGGGATGCAGCAAACTACAGAGGTATTTCCTTTCTAAATATGAATATGAAACTATTTGCGTCTATCTTGCTGATACGACTAACTCGTCACGCACAATATTCTCAGCGAATACCAGACTGGATTCAGAAAGGGATATTTAACTGTTGACAGTATTTTCGTTGTGACATCGATAGCTAACGAATACCTTCTTCAGAAAAAAAAGCAGTATGTAGTTTTCGTTTGTAAGGAACCAGGAGTTGTGGAAACACCTTATATGCAGCTGTCCAGCACTCGCAACACTAAGACATCAATACTTCAACAGACACTGGCTCGCATCGCTAGAAGAAGCGGCCAGACACACTCTCATTGCTCTGTTGGCGTTTGCCAAGGTCACACGAATTCTAGACGATCAAAAAACGACCTTCAGAATTCGGCGACACTAAGGTCATTGTCAACCTAGCCTAACCTAAATGAAATAGAAAAGCACCACGTTTGCTTGATAATAATTTAAATATGCTAAGTGTAGCTGTTGAACTGTGTAAAAATTTTGAAATTGTTTTCAAGGAAATACAATCCTGCAGTTCAGACTCTTTGTGCTATGTTGCGCCATCTATTAATAAAACTATCGGCTTATGCGAGCGCATTACTTCTAACATGTCTCTCCTTTCACAATTAAAAGAAAATATAACTGGAAATGTTAAATATATTTGGAAAAATAATGTATCTATTTGGCATAGGGCAGCATTATTTATATCCTCCAGCCGCGAACATACAATCAACTGAGTTAACCCAAATAAAAGAATTTTGTGTAATAGACATCGAAAAAATGGTTGATAATGAAGCGACTTTAACTATATTAGATCAAAGTTAATCACACTCCGACTTGGTATCAATATCTATATCAATATTTTCCTATATACAATAATAGGGTTTTTTTTCGAATTTAATATCCAATGCCGACGCACAGTGGGTCGTTTTCCCGAATCAGGTTGCAAAAATCAGTTTTCGAGTTATTGAATTGGGCAAAACTATAAGTTAATCAAAAATATATTCCGAAAATTTCATAATTTTTAAAGTTTTTGTTGATCTGTTAAAACTCGTTAAAGTTAGGCAAATTTTTAACGTTATGAAAAAAAAATTTTGCTTCCGTGTATGTTTAAGAGTTTTTCTTAAAAACCACTTAAGATAAGTTTGTATTATAAACAGATAATATAGGATATAATAGGACAATTTATTAATAGTTGATTTTTTTTTGGGAACTCCCATTTTTTCTAAATATTAAAAATTGGATTGATTTTAAATAAAATTTGAATTTTATTTCTTTAAAAATTAGAATAGATATTCATTAAAAGATCTAAAAACAAAAACCAGTGGCAATGGTTGATTTGATTTTTTTGGAACTCCCATTTTTCCTGAATATTAAAAATTGGATTGATTTTAAATAAAATTTGAATTTTATTTCTTTGAAAATTAGAATAGATATTCATTAAAAGATCTAAAAACAAAAACCATTGCCACTGGCAATGCTGTTAGCAAAAAATGAAGTCTTAAATTTGGCGGCAAACTTATTACATGTTGGTACTAACAAATATCAACCGACCGCCACATTTATGGCAAACCGATCAACTATCGATAATGCGAATGCAGCTGTTCCGACTTACTACATAATAATAATAATAATGCTATTTTGTAGTAAATCAGCCCAGCATCATTCACATTATATTAACTAGAAAGGTACATAACTAATTAATAAACTTAAATGATTAAAATTAACCAAATCGTAATACTATAACAAAAACAATTGACTCCAGCAGCATCGCGCCATCTACCGTAGATCGATTGCAAGGCTAGGTAGAGTCTGAGAGACATGAGCAATGTGGAGATTTCAGTCGCACTTATGTATAAGTTTTAAGGCCGAGAGAGCGATTCAAGAGAGATTTTTATCTCTTTTGCACTTTTACGTTGTTATGTAGCAGCAGGCGCATACCGAGATTTTCATACAATTTTCAAATACAATTTTCTTATACGTCCCAAAATATATTTAACTATTTTTTTCGGCGGTTCCACCTAATTACTCCCTGTACCCATAAAATGGGTAAAAAGGGGTACTAAATCTGTGCAAATGTATGCAACAGACAGAAGGAGACATCTCCGACCCTATAAAGTATATATATTCTTGATCAGTATCAAAAGAGATTTTGATTTGGCCATGTCCGTCTGTCTGTTCGTCTGTCTGTCCGTCCGTATGTATGAACGCAAGGATCTCAGCAACTATAAGAGCTAGAGACACCAAATTTGGAATGTAGGTTCGTGTATAGCGGGAGCAGGTCCACTTTATTTTGGATCCGAGATATTCCCCCCACAACCCCGCTATTCAATAAAAACATTTGTACAGTAACAATTTTCAATATATAGTTTTGGGATTTGACATGTACAATACTTTAGTCACTCTTCACCTACTGTCCAAATTTCAAGTCGATCGGATAACAAACACGGAAGTTATTCAACAAACAAGATTCAGTGCTGGAGCGCGGGGGAAGAAACAGCACAGCCACCACTTAAAATGCCTCGCTTGCGCTGCGCTCGAGCTGTCGCTCGTGTGTGTGCGTCTTTTGTGTATGTGTGTGTATGTGTAAGTGTACGTAGATGTGATCGGAAATTTTTGACCTGGGTACAGGGAGTTTTGAAGTCAGGTATACTCGACTAAAGCATTCTTGTTTTATAATAAGAAGGTACAGTAAAAATTGCAGGCTTCTAGCTTCTACCGTTTGGGCTGCCCAAATGTCACCAGTCAGTCAGTCAGGTTGAACTCTTTTATATATATAGATCATTTTATTAATTACCTTAGATTTAGTTTTCTATTAACTACAAACGAACGCATTTTTCTTGTTTAATTTTGTCTTAATTTTATGCCCAGCGAAGTGTGAATAGCAACGCAAATATTTTGTAGTTTCTTTTCGTCCACTTGTTTGTGTCGCGATCGTCACAAACAATATGAGGGTGAGTTTTGGTTTGATGTTTAAATTTTTTTTTATTTCGCTGCTGAAAATACAAAGTACAAGGGAACTAACAGAATACGAAAGAGGCATCTTTGACAAAAAGAGAATCACTAAAACACCGCACACAAAATGTTGCTGCCTCTCTGCTCTCTGGTACAAACATTATATAACAAGTAAGAATGTTATAGTTGTGTATACCCGTCCACGAGACTCCCTGTACCCAGGTCCACAATTAACAAACACATCTTACACTTACACTTACACATACGCAACTATGCACGCATACAAGCCACAGCGTAAGCGAGACATTTTAAGTGGCGGCTGTGCTTCTTCATACATTTACATTACATACATTTGCACAGTGGGTAAAAAGTACATTATATCGTGTCTGCAGTTTATAGCTTCAGACATATACTGAGCCAGTAGGTCCCAATTTGAACCATTAAGAGTGCCTTTTAGCTCCTCTTCTGTATTATTATTTTCTCCATGCTCAGAGTCTTGATTCGCACAGAATTGGGCAAATTACACAGAAGTGCTCAATGTCCTCTCTAATCATTTGATTACACAGAGAACAAGCCTGATCTGATATATGGGCCGGTATCCAAGTTTAAGTGTCTCCGTTCTAACTCTGGATATGTTAGATATTTTACTGATGCTGTAGCGATCGTTGAAATAGTTATTTTCATTGTGGTTATAGGAGAGTGACTTATGATATGCCCGTGTTGCTTAGTTGAGCCTGCTCAATGAAATGTTCACGTGTTTTACTATTAATTGGCCGCAATAACATAGCCGGCGCCTCTTTCCAAGAACCTTGATCATTCAAATCAAGGACTACATCGTGATCTTCAAGATGCTGCCAGTGCTCGAAACAGTGTGATTTTCCCGCAGTATCTCGGATGCCATAGAGAATGACTCCCTATGCTCTGATCAGGCATCTTTACATAAATTTAAAATTTAATTGCAGAGTGTACTCGAAGATTGATGCCAGTCCAGTTTATAAGTATATTGCGTAATCTTGGGTATTCTTTCCACATCCTTATAACAATTGTATCCCCATAATGGGGTTGATAATAATAATTGATAATTGATCTTGATGTTGCTTCAAACATTGTGTACTTAGTGAGAGTCTTTACATTTTTTCGACCTAGAAAGTTGTTTCAAGGAGAGCTATTCCGTTTGATGTCCAATTTTCCAGGCTAGATTGGCGGCCCCAATTTATATCCTTCGTATTTTTTAAGTTCTTATTTAAAATTAGTCAACTTTGAGATTTGGATTTTATTGGTCTCGTTTAATATTGTTTTTAGAACTGTCAGACATTTTGAAGAAAATATTGATCATAATCGCACTTTAAAGACGCGGGGTAGAACAGTCCACTGTCGCACTCATTATCCACAGTACAAACATGAAGACAAATACTTGATTAGAAACTGTATTTCTATTTAAAGTATGTTTGTTTTATCTTACAGCAGCATATGTTCGATTTGTGACGATGAACATATAGTACAAATTAGTGCACTTCAATAAATGATTATTACACCTTGTCCTTTAGATTTCTTTTAACTTTAGGGACCTTCTCAATAACACATCCGTTTCTCGCCGTTTCAAAATTAAAATTTTCAATGTATTCAAAAAAAATAAGAAACACCTAAACTAATTATCATATTTAAGTGATATATGGGTGGTTTATATAATATTTGATTACCCTTTTCTAATAATAAATCTCCTTTAATATCATAGAACTAAGTTTGTAATTATTCACATTTATCAATTGCTCCCTTTTTGAAAAGTTGAAAAGTCCTAGACTTTTTCGATAAGCTCGAAAGCGGTAATTTGTTTTTAATTTTTTATTATTCAGTGGCCAATTATAACAAAAAAAAACAAGTAAGAACGGTGCAGTCGCACGTACCCGACAACAGAATACTCGGTTTCGAGTCCGGTAAAATTTGGTTATTTGTGGGGTGTCATAAGTCTGTGTGTCAAAAATTTGGAGACTAGCTCAAAATAAAATGTTTAAGATTTGGGTTTGCGCGGAATTGCGGGTAGGGGGTGGAGGTAGGGAGTCGATCTTACACTTTATGAATTGAGGGTATACACCAACATGTGTACCCAGTTTGGTTGCTCTAGCTTCAAGGGTGTGGAAAAAAGTTGGACAGACGGACATTTCACAAGCCAAAAAATAAATTTTTTTTTAAAACGAGTATAAATATCATTTTTGAACAATTCCACAGCACATTTGCACACGTGCTGAAACGCAACAAATTATTTTTGCCACAACTGTTTTAACATATTTTGTGATTGAAAGCTCACAGCTGATAAGTAGAAGCACAATAATCGATTTGGAGGTTATCGATTTGCTAAATGATCTTTCAGTTAACAACGGGAAGCAAAAATCCTCGAACTGAACGGTCCACGAGGGTGCTGGCCGGGCAATGGACACTGTATTACCACGTGTCACTTGCCTACAGCTCAGGCAGTGCAGTGTCTAGCAGAGGCTGCATTACAGTAGACCTCGACGGCTTCGGCACGCCGGGGTACTGAGATCACAGCCATGGTTCAGAGATGCCTGGAGGTAGGTCAAAAACGCTATGGGGCGCTGTCCCAGAAAAAAAACCACCAATCTTGCAGGATGGACGATAAGACAGGTGCAACTCGGGCTGAGATGTCAGCCCAAACGTCGGTGGGATGCGTGGCCGGCGGGTACGGCGGGGAGCAATCCCCGCTGTGTGTCGCCAGTGGTCACAACTTCGCTGAGACGGAAGCAGGTCTCAGTGATTTCATAGCTACTGCCACATACAGCAGGTCACTTTTGCGATCAGGTGCAGAAGTCGATGCAGACTCGGACCTAGATAGCGAATTGTTCCTCAACACCGAAGAATGCCTCCTTCAGTCTCCGGACAAGTCTATGGGCACCAGCTCCTCACGCAAGGAAGGGCCCAAGACGAAGCCAAAGGATAGACTGAAGGCGAAGGCACAATACAAAGCTGCAGTGATGATCCAAGGCAGACTGACGGGCAAGAATGTTCTCACTTCCGAAGAGGAGTCCCTTGCCTGAAGCAAGGAAGCATCCCAATATAAACACAGCAAAGGCGAGCGACGTGACACTTGATCGTGGCACTCATCGACCGGAGCAACCCGCAAGGCCAGATGACGATCGAGCAGTAGAAGACGGTGGAGATGAAGCTGCTCGAGGCGTTATTTGAGAGGATATAGGCCCTACCAGACTCCCCGATGCCCACATTTGATGGGGCGGAGTGGCTGAATGGGGTTAAAATCCTCAAATGCAACGACGAACCGACGCTTAACGGGTGATGGGAGCTGTTTCGGCACTCAAGACCTGACAGGGTCAAGCTGGAGGTAGTGGACAGATATGGCGTTGAGACTGCTCAGGACAAGAACCCCTACGTGCCATCGGCTGAATGGAAGGTGTTACGGAGGTGTAGGTAGCGTGTACCTACGTCTGAAGAAACGCCACCCCGCAGACGATAACAAAAACACGTAAGAGTCAGGAGAGGTGGAAAAGGATCTTCGCCTTAAAGCTGTGACCGACGCCACCCTGGCTCTAAACTTAACGGACGCAGCAGGCGACGGTGGAACGATCATGGAAGTCGGCCTCGTGGAGAAACCAGCAACCAACAATCCAGTTGAAGGTCCTTCAGCTGAACCTCCACAAGAGTAAGCTCGCCTTAAGGGAGAAATAGAACTGTCATTCTAACTAGAAAAGGCATCCATAGCTACCTATTAGCTTATTACAGTACTGAGCGATCTGGCGCTAGAGGACGACGGCACTACAACGCTGACAGCGTCCTACTATATGGCACACGACCTACCCGCACTACCAGAGGAGCTGCACAAGCTTGTGACAGCAACCAGAAAGCAACACCCGCTGGTCATAGGGACCGACGCCAACGCAAACCTCAGCTCGGCTGCTCGGACATTAATGACAGAGGTGAGTCCCTATTAAGCTTTCTATTATTAACTAACCTAAGTGTGGCTAATACTCATGGAGGCACACTTTCCTGGCTGCACGGAGCCTGTGAGTCCCTCCCAAAACCAACGAATAAGACCCGTATATACGCAAAAAGAAATAATAACCGCAAGGAAGATCGACTGGGCGATCAGCTCTTTTGCCGGCTACAAATCGTCTGGACTAGACTGCATATTTCCAGCTATGCTACAGACGACGAAATCTCAAGTCAAACCATGGCTTGAAGAAATATTCAGGGGTTGTCTGAACTTAAACTACGTGCCCGAACCCTGGAGAACAGCTAGAGTTGTATTCTTGCCAAAATCAGGCAAAAGCAACCATCATTATCTGAAGGATTACAGGCCGATTCGCTTAACTTCCTTTATCCTCAAAACACTCGAGAAGTCTATCGAACTAAGCTAAGGACAGGTACAAACCACATCAAGCTCTCGAAAGCACATCCAAAAGGAAAATCGGTAGAATCCGCACTACATTCCCTGGTAGCCACCATAGAGAAAGCACTCTACCATATGGAATATGCACTGGGAGCGTTCCTGGACATCTCAGGCGCATTTAACAATGTCTCCAAGCACGCAATTCTCGAAGGACTCCGCGCAACGAACCCCACAACGGCAATCGACCTTTGGATAGACAACCTTCTGAGTTGCAGACAGGCTGAGTGGGGCCCAACATCAGCAATAAAAAGAGACGCACAGAGGCACTCCGCAAGGATTTGTCTATCGCCCCTTCTCTGGAATCTGGTTGTAAACCAGCTCCTAACGTCATTTGAAGGTAGGGCCCCCAAGATCACCGCCTATGCAGACGACATAGTCGTAATCATCGTAGGGAAATGCCTATCCACGCTAAACTCCACCATGGAACATACACTCAGGGAGATACTTAATTGGTCTACAGGAGTCGGACTAAGTATCAATGCGGAGAAAACGGACCTTATTCTCTTCGCGAAGAGCTACAAGGTATCTGCATGGAACCCACCCCGAATCGAAGAATGAAGACTCGTACCGAAGATGCAGGTCAAGTATCTGGGCGTAGTTCTGGACAGCAAACTAAGTTGGAAGGCTAATGTAATAGAAAGGGTCAAGAAGGCCACCAATGCACTATATGCATCCACGAAGATGCTAGGATGCTGGCTAACAGGCTCGGAACCGAAGCAGTGGACGATCAATATCTAAACATACGGCTCTAAGATGCAGAATGGAGTAGGCGCGGCGGTTTATTGTGAGGAGCTGAACATAAAGCGACCATACAAACTACCGGACTACTCCAGCATCTTCCAGGCGGAGCTCTTCGCCATCCGGAGGGCAGCTGAAGCTGCCTTAGAGCTTAACACGCAGCACACACACATGTCAACCTATTCGTTGATAGTCAAGCGGCCATAAAATCCTTATTCTCGGACGCCATTAGGTCCAAAAATGCCCTGGCAAGCAGGGAAGCAGTGGATGCATTAAGCACTTATAAGAGAGTGCGCATCTACTGGGTTCCAACCCACCGGAGCAAACGAAAGGAAACGGAAGGGCAGACGAGTTAGCTAAGGATGGCATGGAACTAACGACTGGTATCGTCGAGAATCTACCAATCTCCCTACAAGCGATATATACAGAACTCGAAGAACACGCTCAGTTAGTCACAGGTAGAGAGCTGCGACGACATGTACAACGGAAAAGAAAATAAGGAACGCGCGACACGCCCAGCAATCACGCTACACCCTGCTAGGTGCTCTAGCGGGACACTGTATGACAGCGGCGCATGCGAAGAAGCTTGGCATCATAAATGACGCCAACTGCAGGAAGTGCAGAGCGCCGGGGTAACCGAAACCCTGGAACACCTCCTCTGTCCAGCGCTCATGAGAAGCAGACTCAACTATCTGGGATCTCATTCCTTCACTTCCTAGAGAGTGTATCGAGGACACCACTGATCCAACTCTTAAAATTCGCGAAAGTTATCTTCAAAGAATCGTACACGTCGCAAGGGTCAAATATGCGGTACCACTAAGGACCAGATGGTCTATGTGAGGCCGCCCGAAAAATTAACCGAAAATTCAATTTCGTTCCGCTAGATAAGGCAAATCGACCACTGTTGGAAAATTGGTGGAAAACGTTTGCCATTCGACATATTTATGTTCATGTTCATGATTGGCTTCAAACTCATTTTCAAGGTTCTACATGGTGCGCTATTTTTGTGTATTTCTTACGATAGACGATTGCAAATTGCATTTTTATCTAAATATTTCGCCGGGCAACGCTGGGGGAATTATCAGCTAGTAATTATATAAGGTAATTACCTAGTAAAGTCGGTCATCTCCATCATTATCATACACATATGTTTTGCCAAGAAAATGATGTCGTTGCCAGTATCGTCCCATTTTGCCACTTCTGAATCAAAAGTCAGTTTTTCTCGACGAAATAGTTCAACTTGTTGGGCAATTTTTTGTTTGTCTTCTTCTGTCATTTTACGCATTGCTTCCTAATAAAAATAATAATTATTGAAACTTCTTACTGTATTATGGTTTGGCTGCTTGCTTACCCTAGCAGTACAAATGCCACTAATATCCGGATATTCGTCAACAGTCTGATCACCAGTATGCGCACTTGCTGCAAAATCGAAATTATAAATGTATTAATGATGAAAGTGATCGAATAAAATGGAATGCAATAAAATAAAACTACACTAAATACAAATGATTACAATTATATAAGGTTGTAAAGGAGCGTCGGACGCTCCCACATTTTTAGTCTTTATTATTTTATAAGGGTAAATAACAAGAAGTTTTTATACTTTAGCAGGGTATTATAATTTTGTCTGAAAATGTGTAATGGATTGAAGGAGACGTTTCCGACCCAACAAACTATATATATTCTGAATCAGCATGAATAGCCGAGTCGATACTTTTTACTCCCTGTACCCATAAAATGGGTAAAAAGGGGGTATTGGATTTGTGCAAAAGTATGTAACAGGCAGAAGGAGACATCTCCGACCCTATAAAGTATATATATTCTTGATCAGTATCAAAAGAGATTTCGATTTGGCCATGTCCGTCTGTCTGTCCGTCTGTCCGTCTGTCCGGATGAAAGCGTCGATCTCAGCAACTACAAGAGCTAGAGACACCAAATTTGAAATGTAGGTTCCTGTATACCATACGCAGATCAAGTTTGTTTCATATTTCAGATATCTCCCCCGTTCCCCGCAAATCGATAAAAACCGTTTTACAGTAACATTTTTCAAGATACAGCTTTAAGATTTGGCATGTACAATACTTTAGTCTCTCTTGATCTACTGTCCAAATTTCAAGTCGATCGGATAATAAACACCGAAGTTATTCACAAAAGAAGATTCAGAAATGCAGCGAGAGGGGGAAGGGGAAGCACAGCCACCAATTAAAATGCCTCGCTTGCGCTGTCGCTTTTGACGCCTGTGTGCGTGCGTCTTTGTGTAGTGTGTGTGTATGTGTAAGTGGACGTAGATGTGATTGAATGTTTTAGACCTGGGTACAGGGAGTTTCGTAGTCGGGTATACTCGACTATAGCATTCTTACTTGTTTTTTTATTAATGTATCCTTACCAAACTTTCCCAAGCCGAGTCTCTAGAGAGTTCATACAAGAGATTTTTCAGAGATTTTTTTCTCGCATTCGCAACGGACGTGTTTTTTTCTTGCGCATCGCTTTTGTGTATTTTCCTCGTTATATCAAGTGATAACTTGTGCTTTTTTGTTCTTGTGACGTGTGTTGTACATCGGTTGTGCGAAACACATTGTTGGACATTAAATTGTAATTAAATTTATTAAACTTTTCTAATACTTGTTCAAATACAACAACAAACAACATCACAAGCAAGCTGGTGGTTGATTTGTGCAGTTTGCATTGTGCTTATATTTGTTTTTGTTTTTCTACTAAATCGCGCTCTCAACGCATGCTTAACGCTCTCGCGCACTTCTATCGTTGGTGTTGGTTACGGTTTCTCTCTTTGTTTTGTATTCCGTTGCTGATTTCGGTCGACGCGCCCGCGTTTTAATATTTTCTAATTGGTGTTGTTGTGCGTAAGTACAAATCAGCGTCAACAGTTTTAACCCTAGTGTGCCTTCTTTTTTGTTCGTGCTTTTTATTTTTTGTGCAGTTGTTCTTTTTTAATTTATTTTTCATCTTTTTAAATTATTTCTTTTAATATAATGGTTGTCTGCTATAATAACAAGTAAGAAGTAAGTAAAAATTTCCGATCGCATCTTCGTTAACTTACACATACATACACAGATACGTACACGCACGAGCCACAGCGCAATTTTAAGTTGTGACTGTGCTTCTTCTTCCCCTTGCTGCAGCACTGAATCTTCTTTCGTGAATAACTTAGGTGTTTATTATCCGATCGACTTGAAATTTGGACAGTAGATTAAGAGGGACTAAAGTATTGGACATGCCAAATCTTAAAGCTATATCTTGAAAATTGTAACTGTAAAACGGTTTTTATCGAATAGCGGGGGAATGGGGGAGATATCTCAAATCTAAAATAAACTTGACCTGCTCCCGCTATACACGAACCTACATTCCAAATTTGGTGTCTCTAGCTCATATAGTTGCTGAGATCCTTGCGTTCATACATACGGACAGACAGACGGACAGACGGACAGACAGACGGACATGGCCAAATCGAAATCTCTTTTGATACTGATCAAGAATATATATACTTTATAGGGTCGGAGATGTCTCCTTCTGCCTGTTACATACTTTTGCACAAATCCAATACCCCCTTTTACCCATTTTATGGGTACAGGAGTAAAAATTGCCAGGTTCGTGTAAACGTAAAAATCGGTTTTTTTGCTGCTGGCTGTGTGACAACGTTTCACACGAAAAGTGTGCAGGCCTTAACGGCAGAATAATCGACCAGATTGAGTCCAAGTCTGGCTTAAAGTGGACTTGTGAATCATGTAGGGACGTTGAAAAAGATATTATGGCATTTATGAGGCAGATTAAGAAAGGCTTTGGAGACATATTCGCTCGGTTTAAAAAACTATTTGATGGTTTCTCCGATTTGGAAACCGAGTTTAAGAGTATGAAACTCTTAAATGAGTCTCCCAAACGGAAAAAGGCTAATCTTAGACTGTACATTGGCCCTAATGAACTTTCGCTCCCTACTCACTTACCCACTACATCCGCTACCAAACAATTAGAGTTGCTTAATTTATCATCCCCTTCATCCCATATTTTGATCAGAAGTGACGAGAACAACATCTTACCCATGGATGTGGTTTCTTCTGACCCCGAAGAGATTACTGATTCGGTGATTGTTAGCAGTGTTGATGCAGGCCAACAGCCTAGTATTAATAATGTCAGTCTTTCAGTCGAATTATCTGGTCAATCAACCGTTAGCATGGCTCCATTGGATGCTCATATTACGGTTGGTAATACGACCCTTGTAGCTGTTCCACCACGGAAACAAATCTTTGTTTCGCGGCTTGCCCCTGACACTACATCTGATGATGTCAAGGCCTTTATACAGGCCAAGTCAAAAGCCCATATTACGGTGGAGAAATTTAAATTTGCTTATCCTCGGGAAATTTCGTCTTTCAAAATAAGTGTTCCGGCTGAACATTTCAACAATATTTGCTGCAATGAATTCTGGCCTGACCACTTAGTTATTAAGGAATATACTGCAAAAAAGAAAAATCGGCCTCCGATTTCACTTCCTTCCTCCGGTGGTAGTTCTAATACACCTCTTGTAGTCTCTGATAGTTCAAAAAACTACCATCCTCCATATCACTTGGCTGTCAGAATGTAAGAGGTCCTTTTAGTAAACTTAGTAAACTCTAACTAAATAGCCAAACTTTTCCTTTCCATGTCGTTGCCTTTTCTGAAACATGGCTAAGGCCCGACATTCTTAATTCTGAAATTCTTTCTAATAAATTCTCTATATATAGAAAAGATCGCACTACTCGTCGTGGTGGTGGTGTACTTATTGCTGTTGAGTTTGATTTGTCATCTAAGATAGTAATAACCGATAGCTCTGTAGATATTGAATTTTTTGCTGTTAAAGTTAGTTTTTGTGGTGTTTGTTTTTTATTACTTGTTCATATATACCACCTTCTTCAGATTTCTCTGTTTATTCTTCGCATGCTTCTGCTATACATTCTGTCTCATCTATGCTTTCTGATCGTGATTTTCTTGTAGTTCTTGGTGATTTTAATATTGCCGGAACTACCTGGATTTCTAGTCCTGACTCCCACGACTCAGCATGATTTTATTGATAGTTTATTTAGGATGTCATTGTGTCAAATCAATGGTATCCCAAATTCTTTACATAAAATACTTGATCTTATTTTTGTCTTGGATTCCTCCCTCTATTCTGTCTCCCGGACTATACCTATATCCATTCCTGAAGATCCTTATCACCCATCTTTGGAAGTGTTGATTGACTTACCAGCCAGGATGCCAAGCCCAGGCAGAAAATTTGCAGAGCGAGTTCGTCAATTTCGGAAAACCGATTTTTCTAAACTTGCTCTACTCCTATCCCAGACTGACTGGTCCCAGCTGTACATGTGTAGAGATATGGATTGTGTAATCGAATATTTTTATTTAACTTTAAATTCATTAATTGATTCCTGTGTTCCATTTTGTAACCCACGTAGGTCTAACAAACCTGCGTGGTTTACACGGATTTAACTAACTTAAAAAATAGAAAGTCGAGATTGTACAAAAAGTTCAAGGAATCTGGTTCTTTCTTGGATTTTTTGCGCTATTTGATTGCCCGATCTAACTTCTCTGTACTTAATATACACTGTTATAACAACTGCCTCAGAAGCTGTAGGTTACAGTTTCAGCGGGATCCTAAAAGGTTTTATAACTTCGTTAATGCGAAGCGTAGGTCATCAACACTTCCATCAACTGTATTTTTCGAAAAAAAGACAGCTGACTCAGATCAGGCTATTGCCGATCTTTTTGCCGAATTTTTTCAAACGACTTATAGTTCACAACCTTATCATATGGTTTCGCCTTATCCTTATCATGTAAATAACTCCAATTGCATTTTTGGACCTTTAATAACTGAAAGTTCGCTTCTACGTGATTTAAAGGCCATTAAGCCCGTATTTTCACCCGGACCTGATGGAGTACCAAGCTGTGTGCTTAGGTACTGTGCTGAAGGTATTTTAAAGCCACTATTTTTTATTTTTAAACTGTCCGTGGAGTTGTGCTCTTTCCCCAACATTTGGAAAGAATCATTTATTATTCCTCTCCATAAAAAAGGAAACAAGTCTAATGTTGAGAACTATAGAGGTATTTCTAAGTTGTCTGCTATTCCTAAGATTTTTGAGAAATTAATAACTTCTCAACTTCAACATTTATGTAGATCTATAATTTCACCCTGCCAGCATGGGTTTGTGAAATATAGATATACTACCACTAACCTATTGGAATTCACTTCATTTGTCATCAAGGGATTTCAATCTAAAAAGCAAACAGACGTTATTTACACTGATTTCAGTAAGGCCTTTGACTCTGTTAATCATTCTCTTTTACTTCATAAACTTCACATTCTGGGATTTCCAAATAACTCAATTCCTTGGATCTCCAACTATTTAACTCTTAGATCCTAAAAGTGTATTTCAAAGGCTTAGTTTCTAGGTCTGTTCAAGTTACTTCCGGAGTTCCACAAGGAAGTCATCTTGGCCCCTTATTATTTACTCTGTTCATAAATGACCTTCCTTCTGTTGTAAATCACTCCCGGGTGCTGATGTATGCCGATGATGTTAAAATTTGTCTGTCATCTACTGATTTCATATCTGGTCAAAGGTTGCAAACTGATCTTGATAGTTTGCAAGCCTGGTGTCGGGTAAATTTATTAAATCTTAATTGTGGTAAGTGTAACGTAATGTCCTTTTACAGGCGAATGCCCTTTCATAATAATTATATTCTTAATGGTAAGCCGCTTGCTCGAATTGAGTCGGTTGATGATTTGGGTATCCTCTTAGATGCCAAGCTTAAGTTTGACAAGCATATCTTTTCCACCGCTAATCGTGCCTTTGGTGTCCTGGGTTTCATTAAGCGTTGGTCGAAGGAATTTAACGATCCCTACATTACTAAAACTCTTTATACTTCTCTTGTCCGACCTATTCTTGAATATGGTTCTTGTATTTGGTGTCCCCAATACAAGGTTCATCAGGATAAAACAATTTCTGCTCTTTGCACTCCGGGGTCTTAACTGGAATACTAATACTCGCTTGCCTTCTTATCGTAGTAGACTTTTATTAATAAATTTGCCGTCTCTTTCTGATCGTAGAACCATGCTGGGTGTAATTTTCTTACACAAACTAATTAATGGGGAAATTGATTCTTCTGAATTAATCAGCCAAATTAGTTTTGCAGTTCCGATCAGATGTTCTAGAAACTTTCTTCCACTATCTCTTCAAGCTTGTAGTTCTAATTATGCTATTCATAACCCATTTCGAGTCTTATGCTATAACTATAACAATCTTTTCTATCTAATAAGTAATGCTACTTCAATTTCTACACTTAAAACTTTACTCTTACGTTATTTATGTAATCCTTAGGAACTTTTGTATAATGTTATTGTTGTATTTGCATGTCCGCGATCTTTCGCTACCGTACGTTATGCGGCGTGCCCCTCGGTCGGTTGGGCGGGAGGTGGGTTGCATTTATGCTTGGGTCCGCGCGTTAACAAGCCCGTGCTTGGTGTCGTTGGGCCACTTGTATGTACTGTTCGTTAGTACATCAACGTCCAGAAATATAATCTGGCCAAATTTGGTCAAAATCAGACCGCTATATCACTATATCAAACTTTTTGTTTATACAAATACTTCATCCAAACTTAGTGAGAGTTTTATAATACTTCAAATAGTTTTCTATAATTTGATAAAAATTGGAACACATGGCTCCCATAGGAGCAATCAGACAAAAATTATGTTTTGTATAAAAAACATTGCTGCTAGGGTATATAGCTTCGGCACCCAAAGATAGCCGTTCTTTCGGACATTTCGCAAACTCAATATACTCTTTTTCCCCTCGGGAACAGAATATAAAAATAAAATTAAAATAAACATGTCAAAGAACAAGTAAGAATGATATAGTCGAGTATACCCAACAACAAAACTACCTGTACCCAGGTCAAAAATATAAGATCGCATCTTCACACAAGCGACAGCGCATGCGAGGCATTTTAAGTGGTGGATGCACATGGTTTCTTCCCTAGTACTCCCTTTTTACCCATTTTATGGATACAGGGAGTTAAAAATTATAGTGGATAAAGCCATGCAACCTCATGATTGTTTCTCAGAATTGCCTACATGTGTTCTTTTAAAAACATAGAAACATTTAGAACTTGCTAAAAATGGGAAAGAGAAAATTAGCACTTAATTGATCACAAAGCTTGTCCCTATTCAAGTGCATGGCAGTGGCAGTGTACATGGCAGGGTCGGAGATGTGTAGTACTTACATCGACTTCGTGTCTCCATTGTTAAATCTTCGACTGGCTCAAACTCCGTGTCCGTATCTAGGTCATCAGAGCTCTAAAATGAAATTAAAAATATAAGAAAAAGTAAAACAACAAATTAACAACTTTTTGCAGAAAAATGAATCTTTTTTCTTTACCATCTAATCGGCTTTAAACTAATTTTAAAAGATCCATGCAAAAACAATTAAAACCGTTGCGACGACCTTAGTTATAAATCGAGGGTATCCACCAACATGTGTACCAAGTTTGGTTGCTCTAGCTTTAAGGGTGTGGAAAAAATTGGCGTGCATACGAACAGACGGGCGAACATTGTATAAACCCAATATTACAAAAAAAATTTTTAGACAGTACAAAAATCAGTGGACACATATTTCACCGATTTTTGAAAATTTTATCCATTGAACAGTGAATAAGCTTGTATGGAGACGCGGCCAAAAATACTTCTAATGCTAGTAGAGTGCTGAAATTTTCACCAAGGCTCTTAAAAAATATTTTAAAAATGTGTTAAAAAGATGGACATGATTAGTCGTTGCACACCGCCCCCACCCAACCCCACCTAAAACCATAAACAATCAACAAAATTTAGCAAAAAAGGAAACAAGCAAATTATAATTTATTTTAACACTTTAAAATTTACACAAGAGCCATTATTATTATTACAAAAATTTATAATGTCTCCTCTAGTAATCCTTTTTCCAAACTTTCTCTGTCCGGTTATAAGTGGGTCGGACCGTAAAATACGTGAATGAAATATGTCGGTGTTTGTTTAATGCGTAAAATTTTCCGGCTGTGATTAAGTGTACATTTTTATACAGGGTTAAAAAAAAGTTTGTTGTAAGAGTATATTGTATGAACGCAATTTTTTTTCCCAACCCTTCAAGATAGAGCAACCAAATTTAGTATACATGTAGGTTTATAAAACAGGTGTGCCCAAACACTTGTTGCTGAAGAACACACCAATTTTTATACTATGTTCCCGAAGGAAAATAGTATATTGGGTTTGCGAAATGTCCGTCTGTCCGTATGAACGCAATTTTTTTGCCTTTATCTTTGAGCTAGAGCAACCAAACTTGGTACACCTGTTGGTGTATACCGTCAATTTATGAAGTGTCGAGATCGAGATCACACCTTTACAGGTAGAGTCACCAAATTTGGCACACAGACTAATGTTGACTCTCTGGACAAATCTGCATCAACAATTTTTGGACACCCCCACCCCCTCCCCCACAAAGGAGTAAAACCTATATCTCTCGCACCTGTGCAGTTTTTTTCGCGTCTCTTTCTGAACACACAAATAACCAAATTATATAGGACTGGGAACATAGTATTCTGCAGTCGGGTGCGTCCGACTGCAACGTTCTTACTTGTTTATACCCTAGCAATATATTATAATTTTGTCTCGAAATGTGTAATGTACTGAAGGAGACATTTGCAACCCAACAAAGTATATATATTCTGAATCAGCATGAATAGCCGAGTCGGTATAGCCATGTCTGTCTGTCCGTTTGTTTCTATGCGAACGAACCCTTCTTTTTGCTGCAGGCAGTACATATGTTAGAACCGGCCGGATCGGACCACTATAACAAATAGCTGCCGTAGGAATGATCGATCGACAAATCTGTTTTTGTATGAAAAACTTTTTTGTTTATTAATGTATCCTTACAAAACTTACCCAAGCCGAGTCTCTAGAGTGTTTATACAATCTGGCTAAATTTGGTCAAAATAAGACTTTTTGTTTATACAAATATTTATACAATAGTTTCATATAATTTGATCAAATTCGGAACACATAGTAGCAATCAGACAAAAATTAAGTTTTGTATAAAAAATTTGCCGTATACCGTAGTAATATAGCTTCGGCACCTGCATTATAAATATATAATTCTGTCGGCTTTATAAGGTTTATTTTCTCCTTAAAATATTTTTTCTCTTCGATTGATAGTTTGGTTGTCTCTTTTTATACCCTAGGTATTATAATTTTGTCTCGAAATGTGCAATGCACTGAAGGAGACGTTACCGACACATTGATATTAGAGAACTTAAGATTTTTTACGTGCGTAACGAGTCCAAAAAGCAATAATTTTTTTTGCTTTTAGCCAATATATTTCATAAGTTTGGTCAAGTCAGGTACGTAGTCGTTATCCTCAATATTATGCAGTCATCACTTGTTGTAATTTTCCTTTTTTAAAATTATGTAGGCGTACAAACACACACTGATACAAACCGCCTTCCAAAACCAAATCGAAAATTAAAAATAATGAAAATGCAAAAATAATTGGAGTTATTCTATATAATAATAATACTAAATTCAAGTGAAAATTTGTAAAAAAAAAAAAAATTATTCCCATTATTAAAATATAGCGCAAGCACACACATAGCGCAAGCTCGCATTCTGTTAGCGTAAACCCCGGAATCTCGAATCCAAAATAAACGTGACCTGCATATGATATGATATACAGGAACCTACGTTGACAATTTGGTGACTCTAGCTCTTATGGTTGCTGAGATCGACGCGTTCATACAGACAGACGGATGCACGCACAGACAGACTTACATGGCCAAATCGTCTCGGCTATTTATACTGATCAAGAATATATATGCTTTATATGCTGTTACATACATTTGCACAGATTTTATGGGTACAGGGAGTTTAAAGCCTCATAATCATATAGTGACATACGTACCACTCCCTACACATTTGTCAACATTATCAACATAAGCAAATCGGGTTCTAAGAATCAAATAAATGTCAACGTTAACAATTTGACCATCTGGTTATAAACATCCAGATGCAAATTTTCCCACATAAAATATGCCGACAACTAATTTCCCGCAATGCACAAATATGCTGACGCAGCTCATGCACTGGCTAAAGCTTATTAAAAGAGAATCAATTACAAAGAGAGAAGGCTTACATTTAAGCACATAAAAAGCTTCTGCCAAGGCTTGATCGAGGACAACAAATCATAATGAAAATGAGTCGTATTTTACACCCCGAGCAGAACGAACGTGATTGCCGGGATAACTAACAACTTGTATTAAATTAAAACTTCAAATAGTTTGCCGTTTAAAATAAAGATATATTTTTTTAAAGTATACTAAACGCGACTATTCAATTGGCGCAGCCAAATCAAAGTGGTAAAAAATATTTAACAAATTATCAAGAACAATCGGGCTCAAGATTTGCAAATAGTGTACGACCAAAGCTAATGTAGGCCGGTACAATGTAATACGTGATCCGCAAAAGAACATTACGTGCGAACGTTAAGTGATGTGTTGACCGCTAAAAAACCAATTGAGTTCCAGGTCAAAGTGTTTCTATACATTAACAGTGCTGTATGAACCGCTAAAGAACGATTGAGTTCCAGGTTCATATAATAGGTACCAAACCAAAACAATACGTGTGACTTGCAAGTGCTGTGTTGGCCGCTAACGAACCACTGTGTTGCATGTCAAAGTTTTCTTTATACACTGATAGAGCTATGTGAATAATTAAAGAATTTTGTTTAAATCTCATAGTCATAACAACCCGCAAATAAGCCGTATTCCCACAAATGTTTCGAACAAGGGTTGATCCGTTGGACAGCTTGAAATATTTGTTGTAGTAATTACATCTGGGCATTGCATATCTCTGATCCCTGCAAGCGATAATTAATGAAAAATTAAATTAATTAAAAAAAAACAAAATAAAGTGGTCAACAAGAACAACCAAAAGCTTGAAAAACAAGCTTCAAAAAAAAAAGCTGTAAAAACAACAGGAACAACAACCAATAAATAAAAACAAACAAATCAACAATGACCAGAATGGCCCAACTATCCGATGTCTATCTCAACCAGGCCCTAGGGCAAATCAAAGGAGAAACGCAAGAACTGAGTACGTTCATACGACGGATCGATTACATATTGCAGCTTTATCCAACAGAGGAGCCCCGTCAGACAATGGTGCTTTTCAGCGCTATTGAGATACAGATTACTGGAGATGCGCAGAGGACTATACACAGGAAGGGAGTAAACACCTGGCCTGAGCTCCCACAAACACTCATAAGTGAGTTTAAGACTCAAACACCATGCGAAGAACTTCTAAGACGACTCTACAACACACCATTCAGCAGCAGTATTCGTAAGTTAATTGAAGATTTGGAAAATAAATCATATATCATAGCAAAGAGGTAAACACTAGAAAACAATCCAGTAAATTCAACTCTCTAAAAACCAAAAATCCGAAAGTCCGATAACGTCACAGCAATCAAAAAATAATAATGATAGTAATCCTAAGAATAGGGGAAGATATCATAATGTCAATAACGAAACAAGTCATCGAATTAGCAACCCTAATTTCAAACCAAATAATGAATCTAATCAACAAATGCATCAAGAGTTCCAACAAAAATTTAAATTAATTATCAGCAAAATCAAAACTCGTCTAACACCCCTAATCCGTCTGTCAAAAGGCAACATGAATGTTCCAGTGGTCACATAAAAATGGCTACTGAAAATTTTCATCAAGCTGCCTCGGTCTCGGAATCAGAGGAAGAAAACAGGGAAATCCAATCATAATTATAACAATGAATAATATTAAACTTAAGTGTATAATCGATATGGGATCATCGATTAACTTAATGAAACAAAATTACTTAAAGTTCCCAACCAAACTAGATGTACAAACCATAAATGGTGTAGTACAACTAAAACAAAGTATTTACTTAAAACCAAGTAAGCTTTGCCCTACCCATCAACAATTCTACATCCATAATTTTTCCGAAAATTATGATGTTCTATTAGGAAGAGACTTCTTAGAAGACTCTGAAGCATTAATAGGTTATGCAGGCAAGACAATAACAATTAATAAATTGCAATTTGCCATGCAATACAAACACGGAAAAATACGTCAGGATGAGACTGCATCTAAATGCCTTAATTCGCCATTGTCTGAAGACAAGGAGTTTATTGTTTCCATAAATACCGAGCTCAAAGAGTTCAGTTCAATGAGTTAAGGCTCGATCATCTAAACAATGAAGAGAGGAAATACCTCACAAAAGTTTTATTCGATTTTAGATTTGACCTTCACTAGTACAATAAAACATGTCATAACAACTAAACACGAAGACCCAACTTACAAAACACCATTTAAATACCCCCAAAGCTTCGAAGAAGAAGTCGAATAACAAATAAAAGAAAAGATACAAAAAGGCATCATCAGAAAGTCAAAATCTCCATATTGCTCACCTATTTGGATTGTTTAAAAAAAAGTGATGCATCAGGGAAAAAGAAATTTCGAATGGTAATTGACTATCGAAATCTCATTGAAATCACAGTCAATGACAAATATCTCAGTCAGTCATAGATGAAATATTGGACAAATTAGGTAAATGTCAATACTTCACTACCATCGACTTCGCAAAAAGCTTTTATCAAATTCAAATGGAACAAAAATCAATAGCCAAAATAGCTTTCTCAACAAAAAAAAAATTGACATTACGAATACACTAAGTATAATGCCATTTGGGTTGAAAAACGCCCCTGCAACGTCCCAACGTTGCATGAACAATCTTTTAGAAGAGTTAATCTATAAAGATTTTTTAGTATACATGCACGACATAATCGTGTACTCCACTTCATTGGAGGAACATATCTTGTTTCGGACCGTGGGCGTGCATTTTTCAAAACCGGTAGGACATGTGTCGAATTATTAATGTGAGGTGCTTTGAAAATTAGTTTCAAAATAATTGGATGATAAATAGAAAAGTTTGAAAAAGAGTTTGAAGTCAATTGGATGATAATCAAAAAAGGTGCACACAACAGTTTTCCGCGAATTTCCCGAACTTGGGGGTAGATTTTCCAATATCTTTCTGCACCGCGCCTATTATGAGTTTGTGTAGAACCTTGAAAATGAGTTTGAAGCCAATCGCATGAAAATTAAAAATGTCGAATGCCAGAGTTTTCCGCTAATTTTCCGACATTGGGGCTGATATTTCCAAAATCGCTGATACACGTGTCAAATTATTTAATGTGTAGAGCTTTGAAAATAAGTTTGAAGCCAATCGGACGATAATCAAAAAAGGATCATACAACAGTTTTCTTCGAATTTTCCAACTTTGGAGGTAGATTTTCCAAAATCTTTCGCCTAAAATCGCGCCTATACCTATAGAACAATGAAAATGAGTTTGAAGCCAATCGCATGAAAATTAAAAATGTCGAATGCCAGAGTTTTCCGCTAATTTTCCGATCATGGGGCTGAAATTTCCAAAATCGCTGATACACTTGTCAAATTATTTAATATTTAGAGCCTTGAAAATGAGTTTGAAGCCAATCGGACGATAATAAAAAAGTTTCATACAACAGTTTTCCTCGAATTTTCCGCTTTTGGGTGTAGATTTTCCAAAATCTTTGACCACTTTGAATATTATTTTTTCACATAGAACCTTGAAAATGAGTTTCCAGCCAATCGCATGAAAATTAGTAATGTCCAATGCCAGACTTTTCCACCAATTTGCCGACCATGGGGCTGAATTTCCCAAAATCGCTGATACACGTGTCGAATTATTTTACGTAAAGAGCTTCGAAAATGAATTTAGAGGTAATCGGACTAAAATTAGACTTTTGCCCATACAACCTTGAGACCCCAGGTCACCAGGGTGTGGATATTCCAAAATCGGTAAAATATGTGTCAAATTAATTTTTGTGTAGATCTTTGAAAATAAATTTGAAGCCGATTGGAGGGTAAACAAAAAGTTTCATACAACGTTTTCCAGCAATTTGCACGCTTGTGGGTGGAATTTTCCAAAATCCGTCTTAGCGTGCACTTTCATCATAGATGGAACCTACTGTGAAAATTTCAGCATCCTAGCTGTTATGGTTTGGACTGTGCGATGATTACCAATCAGTCAGTCAGTCAGTCAGTCAGTCAGTCAGATCAGTCAGTCAGCACGAACTCTTTTATATATATAGATGTATATTGTTATACTATATACATATATTTATATATATGTACATACTCATCTGCATATACGAGCCCTAATCACTATTAATTGGCACGGCAATTTTTTTGTTAGTTAAAGTTACAATGGCTTCTATTTATGTGTAAGTGATAATTGAACATAGAAGTTTGTACTTTTATTATATGTACTTTTATTATATAAAAACGTGCACACATTTCATATATTAAAACTTATAATTTCTATTTAATTCATATTACTTATTTAATGCATGAAATATATTTGACCATTATTAATTAATTAAAGAATTTCGTTGCCAAATCAATTAATAGTGATTAGGGCTCGTATATGTATACCTACATATATTCTTATACAAAACTTACTTTATAAATGTTAACTTATTTTTTTTTGTTCAGATCGCCCTATTAAACAAATATAGTTCGTTTGGTGAAGAAAAAAAAGGACAACTATCTAGCAAGATTCAGAAATTTACGAAGTTCTAATGAGGGAATTACGAATTTGGAGAACGGTATTAGTGCTGCTAGTGCGAAATCCATTAGCCAGGTAGATGAACAGGAAGAAAGCATGGAATTTGGGGTCAGCGAAGACTTTATAGACAAACGCAGCTTAAGCGAAAAGTTTGTAGAATGGTCCCGTAAGCATAGGGTAACTCGGCAATAGTGCTAAGGACCTAGCTAACATATTAAGATCAGATAACATTGAGGTCAAGTCATTTTATAAAGCTAATTTCCCATCGAAGCCCAATATTTCTAGTGTAGCCGGAGGAAGGTACCTCCATAGTGGCGTTTAGAACCAATTTAGGAAATTAGCAGATGTGCACCAGTTAGGAAATAGACTTAGTGTAGATATAAACATTGATGGATTGCCGCTTTTAAAAAGTTCCAGAGCTCAATTATGGCCTGTTCTAGTTCGTATTGATAAAATTCCTAGCATTCCGGTAATCCCGGTAGGTATTTTCTTAGGGAATTCTAAGCCGAATAATTGTGAGGAATTTTTAAGCATATTTTCGTCAGAGTTAGGATCATTACTAAAAACAGGATTAGAGGTAGAAAGTAAATCGGTAAGTAAAGGGCTATTGTTTGCGATGCTCCGGCACGAGCATTCATTAGCGAAACACCTGGTCATACATCTAGACACGGGTGTTCATAATGCACACAGATAGCAAAAAAAAAAGTAGATGGTGCGCTAACTTATAGTACAAAGTCAGGAGATTTCATTTCAGATGAGGACTTTCTAAATAGGACATTTTCGATTTACCACACCAGGGCTTACTTGTCCGATAGAACAGTTTTGGAAAACTTGAACATATCCATGGTGACGCAGATTCCATTAGACAGTATGTATTTGGTAGAGTAAGGCGTTATGCGCAAGTTCTTATTACGAATAATACAGAACAAGGTTTCGTGTAGAGTTTCCAATGACAGTAAAAAAAAGAATTTCAGAAGGATTGGTAGGAATGGCGCCACATATTTCAAAGGAGTTTGCCTGCATGCCAAGGTCATTAGAAGACATTTATCATTGGAAAGCCACAGAGTTTAGGCAATTTATATTACATATTATCAATTTCTTTTACTTCATTGCGCTTACAGATTAGTTTGTTGACAGAGGGAGAGATTAACAGACATAAAAACTGCGCAATCTATGCTAAACCTGTTTGTACAGAATTTTCCCATTTTGTTTGAAGAAAAGTGTTTCATACAATGTACATAGCTTACTGCACTTTAGGGGAACAGTTGAACATGTAGGACATCCAATTTCTGGATCCACATATGTATTTGAGAACTACCTACAATCCCTATTAAGGTAAAATTGTAGGTAGGAGGTCTATAAATAAGCAGAGCTTATACCAGGAACCGATTCAGTCTTCAGTAATCGGAATTTATTTAGTGGAAAGTGAGCCCAATAAGGTAAAAGAATCTTTTCCTATAGCACAGTTGGAATGTAAGGTAAGTAGGAATCCTATTTAAGGACAATTTAATTGTTTTGCCAATGTTGCCCTTTTATTAATTAATATTTCACCTAGGTAGAGAAAGGCCATTGAGCGTAGATAGAAAACAAATCAATCAATCACGCCGTACCTATCGGTCACCGCCTATGACATGCCCATGTTAAAGTAACCGCTAAAACGCATTGCTGGTGGTTTGCCTGGTGACCGGTGGTATACACTGAGGACCGGTCCTGTGGGTGCCCACGTAGCCGCTAACCCGAACCACTGGGAGGCAATAAAGCCGAGAGAGCGATTCAAGAGAGAGATTTTATATTTCGATTGCACTTTCACGTTTTTATGCAGCAGCTGGCAGATACCGAGATTTTTGTAAAATTTTCAAATACAACGTTATATGTATGTAAGTTAACACCGGCTGGCGCTCCCCCTCACTTCACCTCGTATGTCACCCAACAGTTGCGCTGGCCGCCGTAACATGAGCTGCAGCGTTATTCCCCCTTACCTCGCCCGCACGCCATCCAAGTATCGCACAGACCGTAGCACTACGAACTGCAGCGTCGGCACTTGGTCGCTACGGCAACTATGTCGCGCCGAATAAGCATTGACCGGCGTTGGCCGTTTTGCAACATCCGCTGCGACAATGCCGGCAACGGAATGTGCTGACGCTGGAGATATGAACGAGCCATCGGCTAGGCAGCCACTTTTCGAGTGGCTTAGAATTAATTCTTTGTGGATACGCAAAGCGAACAGACTCTTTTTGTCTTGAATAAAATTAACTTTTATAACGTTCATTAAACGATCGATTTTCATTTAACAATTCAATATTATCAAACAGAAGGTCGCATTAAACTAAGACGACAGTCTCAACTATCCGTAATCAAGTCACGGAAGGAAAACGCAGTATGCGTTCGTTTTTAACTAGGTAACGAGACGCGTTACCCCCCACTGGCCCCGTTCGGCCATAACTGGCGCCCGAGCAGTCTGCACTTCAGACAGAAGTGGAACCCGTTGGACCACCCAATTGGGTGAAAAAGTGAAAAATGAGTGGCATGTGTGATGTTCTTTCTGTTCTTTGTGTGTGCAGTGCAGAAAAATTTTTGATGCACATTTTCCCAGGTGGTCAACATTAGTCTGTATGCCAAATTAGGTAACTCTATCTTTGAAACTGTAGGAGATATACCCCTTGAAAAACGTGTTTTGGGGATATCATATGCCGATTTGTGGGGGTGAGGGTGGGGGCCAAATTTTTTTGATGCAGATCTGTCGGGAATCTCAACATTAGTCTGTATGCCAAATTTAGTGACTATATCTTTAAAAATGAGGAAGATACAGGTTTCCCCAAATTGCGGGGGTGGGGGTGGTGGTGTGGGGTCGATCTCGACACTTCATAAATTGACGGTATACACCAACAGGTGTACCAAGTTTGGTTGCTCTAGCTTAAAGATAAAGACAAAAAAATTGCGTTCATACGGACAGACGGACATTTCGCAAACCCAATATACTATTTTCCCTTCGGGAACATAGTATAAAAAAGAAACAAATACTAGTCTTTTCTTTTTCAGAATTTATGCATTCTATTATATACAAATTAATTGGCCACCGCCACTGCAAATTACAAAGGGGTGAGTGAAACGCCATATTGCCATATTCGTAAAAAAAATTTTTTTATAAAATAACGTAACTACGCCGCATAGGCAAAAATTCAAATCTTGAATACTACCTCTTGCACTTAGGCTTGCTAGTTAACGAACATTATACCTTTTTGGGATCTTATTTTGAACAAACAATTTTCGAAAATATGGAAGAAATTAAGGAAACCCTAAACCGATTTGATACAACGCTGGGAGCGTTGTCAATCAGATGGTAGGGGTGAAGGATGAACTCAAGAAGGTAAATGATAGAGTAGCCACATTGGAGACCGACTACGAACGTCGTAATCCAATGGTCTACGAACCTTTGCCTTTGGCACGTCCGCGCAATGAGTTCGAGTTGAAGGATACTTCAACCTTGCCGGATTGTGTCAAGGAGTTGCAAACGTTTAAGGGGCAGGCCGAGAGATACGTCTCTTGGGTAAACAGGGCCCAGTCCATTTTAAACGATTATCAGATCGTTAGGGATAAGGATATAGGGCAATCGTGGTACATATTAGGCAAAAAATAAAGAGGGGCACACAGTCCACTCTTAGATTTCAGGGACCAAGACCGGCTCTTAAGTTTGAGTCCAATCAGTCTGGTCAACCTTACCGGTCCAGTTTTAACACACGCCAGGAGAACACTGGTAGCGTCAAACGAAGCCCGAGTACTTCCTCTTCTTTGAATCCTTTCCGAAAGGCCCAGAGATTATATCATATGGAGCCGACTCTCCCTACCCCCGTCCCCAGTTCGAGCGAGTTTGCTCAAGGGCAGGCTCACGAGCCCTACTATGGCCAGCCATGTCACGATGACGAAGGCAGGCAACACGAAAGCCCGTCAGAAGAAGCAAGCCAAAATCCCGTCGAGGAGACAGTTTGGGTGGTTCCAAAAAACCAAAACCCAATGGGGAGAAACAATACCGCATGGTAATTGATTTCAAACGTTTAAATGACGTGACGATATCGGATGCTTATCCGATACCATTGACGAACTTAACTCGAGGGGAATTCGCTAGGGTTAAGTCATCACAATCTAAAATGGTTCCCATAGAACTCGACGAGCAAGCTTTGAAAGCTTTCGAAGATTTAAAAATCATTCTTTCCTCGTCAGAGGTGTTAGCATTCCCCAATTTTTCCAAACCTTTTCATTTGACTTATGCCATTGGGGCGCCGTCCTTTCTCAAGTCGATAAAAACAAGGATCGTCCGATTGCTTACATCTCAAGGTCATTGAGTAGAGAGAAAAAAGTTATGCCACCAATGAGAAGGAGATGCTTGCAATAGTCTGGGATCAATCAAAATTTATACTGATCACCAGCCGTTAACATTTGCGTTAGGAAACAGGAACTTCAATGCTAAACTGAAGCGTTGAAAGTCCCGTATTGAGGAATACAACTGTGAGTTAATCTACAAGCCAGCGAAATCTAATATCGTTTCCGAGATGCTCTTTCACGTATTACGATGTATGTGAACCATTTGGGTTCAGATACGGCTACTGTTGGTGGATTCCGTGGCCACCGTGCATAGTGCTCTCCAAGACGCCTCAGATCTAATTCCTCATGTCGAAGCTCCTATAAACGCATTTAGAAATCAGTTAGTATTCGACCCAACTTTGTCAGATTACGCATGTGAACACCCGCACATAGGTTATGTGCGGCATCTAATCCCAATAAGTAACTTAAAACCTTCGATAATAAATGGGGTCAAAATGCCAGAGACATAGCTACAATTCTTCCAGACTTGTTGTTTTGAAAATTTTAAGTTATACAAGATTCGTATAACGCAACGGTTAGTGGCGGATCTGACAAATGAAGAAGAGATTTGTGAAGCGATCGAAAAGGAACACCGCAGGGCTCACAGAGGCCCAAGGGAAATGCGTGTTCAAATTTTAGAGAAATTTTATTTTCCTAAAATGTCCAGCATAATACGGAACCAGGTATCCTTTTGTGAAAGTTGCAAGTTATTTAAGTATGACAGGCATCCTAACAAACCATCGTTTCAACCAACACCCATCCCTAGCTACCCATGTGAAATACTTCACATCGACGTTTTCACACTGGAGAAAAAATTATATTTGACTTGCATAGACAAATTTACCAAGTTCGCAAAACTTTTAGAACCCCTTAGAATCAAAATCATCGGTTCACCTTCGGGAAAAGTTATTAGAAGTCCTTCATTATTTCACGGTACCCAAAACAATGGTGTCCGATAATGAAAGGGGTCTTCTGTGTCGGACAGTTCTCAATTACTTGCGAACTTTAGGAATCGAACTACTATACTATACTATACGCCAACTCAAAAAAGCGAAGTCAATGGACAGATCGAGAAATTCCACTCTATATTCTTGGAAATTTATATGTGTTTGAAAGACGAATATCCGACTTTCAAGAATACGGAATTGGTTCCGATAGCCGTAGACAGGTATAACAACTCTGTCCATTCGGTTATTAACAAAAAAATCCTCAGATCTTTTCTTTGATCGGTCAGCTAGAATAAATTATCAAGGGCTATCTGATTTCAAACAACAGACCTTGGAGGATATTAGGGGGTTGCTACAACATAAGCAGGATATGACTAACATCAGACGTAATAAAAGTAGATCCGCTCCGATTTCTTATAGCCAGGGCGACACAGTGTACGTTGCCAATAAACAGATTAAAACAAAGGAGAAACAGCGTTATAAGGCAGAAGAGGTGCAAGAGGATAGAAGGGTCACAATTAAGACCAAGTCTGGGAAAGTTTTTCATAAGTCAGATTTAAAAAGCGACCCTTTGGCAAAGTAGTAAATGGTAGCGTTTCACAACTCGGTAATTGTTTTATCAGATTTGCTTTAATAACAAAAATGTAAAGTAATACAAAATTACACTTAGTCCAATAATTAAAACAAAAAAAAAAAAAACAAACAATACACATAAAAATCGAACTAGATTCAGGATATAAAAGAAAAACACAAAAAATTACATTTAAAAATCTAACTGGGTTAAAGATATAAAAAAAATAATAATACAAAAAAAACATGAAAATACAAAACACACAAAAAACAATGCGTAGGCTGATAAGATACAAAAAAAAAAACAAAAAAAACATAAAATCACAAAAAAAAACAAAAAAAAACTATACATTAAGTACAAAAGAAATACACAAACATAATGATACACAAATTAGAATAAGTACACACACAGCCCTTTATTAAAAAGTTAATTTGTTTTAAATACCTTATTATAAGTACTATACTATTTGATGTGCACTTGTTTCTTCCCCAAAATTACAAGCATGGCCTTGACTCATGTAGTGGTCGCCATTCATATTTTTAAATACGACGCGCCTGTCGTACCCCTACAACAAGGCATCGTCTGGCGTGTTAATGGCGTCTTTAAATTAGCCCATGTCATCGACTTGGATCGGATGCAACGGCTAACCGGAGAAATTTCAAACGAGGTCACCGCGATTTCTGACAAGAGGATCGGTGCCCTGGCGGGCCACTATTTGCAGAGCGCAACAGAAGGGATCAATATAATGATGGGCACACAATCTCGGAAAATACGATCCGTAGATTGGTTAGGATCGGCTTGGAAATGGGTAGCAGGTTCACCCGACGCGTCCGAATGGAACACGATCATCCAGTCGCAAGAGTCGCTCCAAAAGCTTAACGAGGTCATCGGAAGGGCAAACTCCATAGACGGTGACATCCACGCCACGACGACGGTGTTGCACAAGGCCATAGTGTTGGCTGATCAGGTCAATGAGATATCGAGAGCCTGTCAGTTGGCGAAGACCGGCGTAATCAACACGAATCTACTGGATCACGGAGAAATCGAAACGTTATTGTCAGAGGTCAGCAGCCTTCCATATCAGAATGTGGTCGAAGCAGTGGAATTCTCCCGCCCAACTATTCTAACCAACGGGACTTCCTTGCTGTACGTGTTGGCGATGCCCAAGGTGGCGGATAGAAGGTACAGACTTATGCTACTTTTCCCAACAATATCCAATGGGAAACAGGTAGTATTGGAATACACCAATTTAGCATTGGATTCATCGGAGACGTACGCCGTCTTGGGAAACTGCCTCTCTATTGGGAACATAACAGTCTGCCAGGAGAAAGATCTCCGGAAATTAGAGGAAAGTAGTTGTATTCCCAGGTTGCTAAAACGAGGACACGCCGCATGCGGTTACCTAAGGAACAGTCAGGAGCTGGTCGAATTGGTCGGTGATGGGACCATTTTCCTCACCCATTTCAATGGGACGGTGACCGCCGCTATAAAGGATTATCAACTGGAGGGGTCGTTTATTGTTCAATACGACAATGAAACAGTATCAATAAGGAATAGAAACTACAGCAGTTATTTGAAGGAAAGCGCAGTATGTGTTCGTTTTTAACTAGGTAACGAGACGCGTTACTCCCCACTGGCCCCGTTCGAACATAACTTGTATATTGCCCGGCGAAATATTTAGATTAAATGCATTGTGTTGAATTTGACTACTTTCGTCAATCGTATGAAATACACAAGAATTTCACGATTAACCCGTACACGGGTAGATGTTTTTAAATAGTTAATCAATTGCCTAATGTCTTTTTGTATTCGCATGAACGAAAATGCTGAATTCCAGAGCTTACCATTCTTGCGACCGAGGGCGTGCATTTTTCAAACTCGGTAGCACATGTTTCGAATTATTTAATATCAAGTGCTTGGAAAATGAGCTTCAAAATAATCAGATGCTAAACAGAAAAGTTTCATAAAACAGTTTTCCACGAATTTTTGAGACCGTGGCGGTGAATTTTCTAATATCGATGATTTATTGGGAACTGCTTTGGAAGTGAGTTTGAAGACAATCGGACGATAATCAAAAAAGTTGAAAACAACAGTTTTTCGCGAATTTTCAGACCGTTCAGATAAATTTTCCAAAACCCTAAAAATTAATTTACACCCCATCGCATGAAAATTAATAGTATCGATGGCAGATTTCCACAATTTTTCCGAAAAAATTTGAAAATGCGTTTGAAGCCAACAGTTTTGCACGAATTTTCCGACCTTGGTGGTAGATTTTCCAATATCTTTGGGCACAGCGCCTATTAGGTCAGTGTACTTAAATTAGACTTTCGCCCGTACAACTTTGACACCCCAATTTTCCGCCCATGGGGTGGATTTTCCAAAATCGGTGAAATATGTGTCAAATGAATTTTGTTATAGATCTTTGAAAATGGCTTTGAAGCCGATTGGATGGTAAACAAAAAAGTTTCACACAACAGTTTTCCGCGATTTTCCACGCTTGTGGGTGAAATTTTCCAAAACCCCGCCTGTCATCATAGATGGAACCTGCTGTGTAATTTTCAGCATCTAGCTCTTCCGGTTTGGGCTGTGCGATGATTGTCAATCAGTCAGTCAGTCACCAATCAGGACAATTGCTTTTATATATATACTAGCTTATACCCGCGGCTTTGCTCGCATTTCCAATCTATATTGAATTTAATTTCATTAAATTTCAATTCTTATAATTATTTATTATTTATAGCTGGAAATACCCCGGACTCGCCCGGCGAAATATTTAAATAAAAGTGCATTATCTTGAATTTTACTACTTTCGTCAACCGTGAAACCCAAATAGTTGAGTCAAACGCCTAATGATTTGTTGTGTAGGGCTGTGAGAATGACTTTGAAGCCGATGTAACTGAACAAATAATCTCACTCATTTAACTTTGACCCCATTTCTCGCCCGTGGTGTCGGGTGGGCGTAGTCCTTTAAAATATTTTTGAAGAATAATAGAAGAATAATAGAAGAATAGAAGAATAATACTTACATTCAAAAAATAGCGGAAGGGTGGTAAAATATCTTTACTTAATTCAAGTGAAAACTCTTAAAACAATCATTTCCATTGTTAAAACATAGCGCAACCCTACATTTATCGCATTCTGTTTGCGTAAGTCCCGTGCACTGCGGAAATGTTCACCGCTGTCAGCAAAAATTCAAAAGTCTCAAATTTGGAGGCAAACTTATTACATGTTGGTACTAACTAATATCGACCAACCGATACATTTATGGAAAATCGATCAACAATCTATAATGCGAATGCAGCTGTTCCGATTTACTACAATTATTATGTATTGTGTAGTAAATCAGCCCAACAACATTCGCATTATATTAACTAAAAATGTACATAACTAATTAGGAAACTTAAATGATAAAAACTAACCAAATTGTAGTACTCCAGCACTAACCAACTACCGTAGATCGATAGCAAAGCATAGGCAAAGTCTGATAGACATGAGCAATGTGGCGATTTCAGTCGCACTTATAAGTTTAAAGGCCGAGAGAGCGATTTATCGCACTTATTATTTTAAGCGGCGTATTCACATTTTATTTTAAACTATTATTAACAAATTCAAATTTGTGCGGTTCTATATCTACCTGTCTGGCAACTCTGGTAAATATTTGATGTTTTCCAACACTAAGACAAACAACTATCGTGTCGATATGCGCATATCGGTCAACTTTTATTGGCATTCATTTCATTATTTCGACAATAAAGTTTTGTTCCGCCGACAGAATATGCTTTCTAATTTTGAGACGCGTCGATTAAGACCAAAGTCAGACATTTTGACGCAGTCTTTATATGGGGGCGCTATACTAAAGAATAACCCGCCAAGCACATGTCAAGCAGCATCGCGCCATCTACAGTAGATCGATTGTAAAGTTAGGCAGAGTCTGAGAGACATAAGCAATATGGTGATTTCAGTCGCACTTGTAAGTTTTAAGGTTGAGAGAGCGATTCAAGAGAAAGACTTTTTATCTCTTATGCACTTTCACGTTGTTATGTAGCAGCTGGCGCATACCGAGATTTTCATACAATTTTGAAATACAATTTTCTTATATTTCACGATATATACTTAACAATTTTTTTCGTCATTTCCACCTAATTTTATAATAAGAAGGTACTGTAAATTGCAGGCTTCTAGCTTCTACCGTTTGGGCTGCCCAAATGTCACCAATCAGTCAGTCAGTCAGGTTGAACTCTTTTATATACATATATAGATGTAGGTATGTAATGTGAGCTTAATAAAGTTAATGAATGAGCTAATTCGTTTACAAATATGATGAATAATAATTAAATAATTGTGTTTATATGTATTTTTCAGGGGTCGTAATGGTTATAATTACTCCCTTTACCCATAAAATGGTTAAAAAGGGGGTACTAAATATGTGCAAATGCATCTAACAGGCAGAAGGAGACATCTCCGACCCTATCAAGTATATATATTTTAGATCAGTAAGAAAAGAAATTTCGATTTGGCCATGTCCATATCTGTCCGTCTGTCCGTATGAACGCGTCGATCTTAGCAACTATAACAGCTAGAGACACAAAATTTGGAATGTTGGTTCGTGTATACCATACGCAGATCAAGTTTGTTTCCAATTTCAGAATTCTCTCCCTGTTTCCACGCAATTCGATAAATTATACCAACAATTTTATAGATATAGCTTTGGGATTTGGCATGTATATTACTTTGGTCATTCTTAATCTGTTCAAGTCGATCGGATAATAAACACGGAAGTTATTCGCGAAAGAAGATTCAGTGCTGCAGTGCGGTGGGACGAAGCAGCATCGCCACCACTTAAAATGCTTCGCTTGCGCTGTTGCTTGTGTGTGTGCGTCTTTGTGTATGTGTGTGTATGTGTAAGTGTACGAAGATGCGATCGGAAATTTTTGACCTTGGTACAGGGAGTTTTGTAGTCAGGTATATCGACTATAGCATTCTTACTTGTTTTTATCTTAAAATACTTAGTAGAATGCTATAGTCGAGTATACCCGACTCGAACTCCCTGTACCCAGGTCTAAAACATCCAATCACATCTACGTCCACTTACACATACACAAAGACGCACACACGCAGGCGGCAAAAGCGACAGCGCAAGCGAGGCAATTTGGTGGTGGCGTGCTCTTCCTCTCGCTGCATGAATCTTCTTTCGAATAATAATGAATAACTTCCGTGTTTATTATCCGATCGACTTGAAATTTTGACAGTAGATTAAGAGAGACTCAAGTATTGTACATGGCAAATCTTAAAGCAATATCTTGAAAATTGTTACTGTAAAACGGTTTTAACCGATTTGCGGGGGAACGGGAGGAGATATCTGAAATATGAAACAAACTTGATCTGCGTATGGTATACAGGAACCTACGTTTAGCTCTAGCTCTTATAGTTGCTGAGATCGACGCGTTCATACAGACGGACAGACGGACAGACAGACGGACAAATCGAAATCTCTTTTGATACTGATCAAGAATATATATACTTTATAGGGTCGGAGATGTCTCCTATCTGTTACATACATTTGCACAGATGTAATACCCCTTTTCACACATTTTATGGGTACAGAGAGTAATTATTTGTTGATTTTATCAAAAAATTGGAAAATAGCTCCTATTTTGAAATAATTAGGCCTGTTCCCAATTCTACTTCCACTTGAAAGAGACGGAAGTGGAGCTACGAATCGTTTTAGCTGTTCCGAGCACGACAAATCGAGCGACTTTTTACTCCCTGTACCCATAAAATGGGTAAAAAGGGGGTATTGGATTTGTGCAAAAGTATGTAACAGGCAGAAGGAGACATCTCCGACCCTATAAATATATATATTCTTGATCAGAATCAAAAGAGATTTCGATTTGGCCATGTCCGTCTGTCTGTCCGTCTGTCTGTCTGTCCGGATGAACGCGTCGATCTCAGCAACTATAATAGCTAGAGACACCAAATTTGGAATGTAGGTTCCTGTATAGCATACGCAGATCAAGTTTGTTTCATATTTCAGATATCTCCCCCGTTCCCCCGCAAATCGATTAAAACCGTTTTACAGTAACAATTTTCAAGATATAGCTTTAAGATTTGGCATGTACAATACTTTAGTCTCTCTTAATCTACTGTCCAAATTTCAAGTCGATCGGATAATAAACACGGAAGTTATTCACGAAAGAAGATTCAGTAATGCAGCGAGAGGGGGAAGAAGAAGAACAGCCACTTTTGCCGCCTGTGTGCGTGCGTCTTTGTGTATGTGTGTGTGTATGGGTAAGTGGACTTAGATGTGATTGGATGTTTTAGACCTGGGTACAGGGAGTTTCGTAGTCGGGTATACTCGACTATAGCATTCTTACTTTTCGATTTGAAAACGAGTAGCATTTCGTCGTCGGAATTGCAGTAATTGCTAGATTACATAGAAAAACGAAATAAAATATTCATGAACACAATTTTCTAATATTCTTTATAATTTTTAGAAACAAATGGGCTCATTAATTCATTTCATTGAAGTCAAATTACATGTATTTTATTGAATTCAGAATCTGTGTTTAAAAATCACCACCAAAAACGAAATCGATTAGACAAACGGAGAAACAAAACAGCTGACCTCAGTGAATTGTTTTGGTTAGTTAAAACCTAATATTATGAAAGCTTTATCTTTTTATACACTGTTAAAAAATAATTTGTAGTGTGAAAAAAGTATATTAGGCTTGTCCACTGTCAGTCTGTCCGTATGAACGCACCCTTGAAGCTAGAGCAACCAACCTTAACCAGGTCGCCCCCACCCACTCCCCACAATTAAGCGAAAAACTCTACCTTTTAAAATCACAAATTTTTACAGACTAAGGTTGAGCTGTACAGGTAGTCACCAAATTTGAAATGCAGACTACGGATTTTTCAGGTTTTTTTTTCCCTCCTCAAAAGCCCAAATTATACCAGACTTAAAACAGAGTATTCTGTCCTTCGGTACGTTCAACGTTCTTACTAGTTATATCTGCTCCTTAGTTCTCCCAAGCAGTCTTCACCGCAATTGCATCGAGATGCTCTAAATTTGCGAGGTTTTACAAAACTGGCCTTAGCTCAATACCTTCCATTAGAGCTATTTTCTCTACTTTTGTAAGGGTAGAATCGCGGCTTTTGCTCTAAGCCATCTGCCATGGCGTTTGTGTTTGCAGTGTGTAACTTATTTTCGCTTCTGAGAGATGAGAAGTTCGCACGCATAGTTGACATTGTGTGTCGCGCAGCGGTTCTTGTCTGCATCTCTGTGTTTTGCATTTCTGTTCGGATTGTTTGTTGTTTACGGTTGGCATATCGATAACTGTGCATGATAATAATGCTTATAATTATAATTCTAGTTAGCATGTCATAAAATCAATGTTGCGCTCTTTTGGTAATGGTGGTAATTCCTTCTCCTTACGGTTGGCATATCGATAACTGTGCATGATAATAATGCTTATAATTATAATTCTAGTTAGCATGTCATAAAATCAATGTTGCGCTCTTTTGGTAATGGTGGTAATTCCTTCAGACAACACACCAAATTATCGCAACATGGATAGTTCTCTAGGCCATTTAGGTCCCGTAAAATATAACTTATTTGCTCTAAGCTAGAAAACCACGTCGCCTGCAGTAAGTCATATTCACGACCTACATGTGAGTTTGGTTAAATCATCTGACAGCCGTCCCAGCTCAACCACCTAATTCCGATTGGTTGAGAAGACATAAAAGATAACTTGAATAACACGGGCTGGGTTACAAATGTTACTAAAAGTAATTAATTAATATAATATAATTAATATTTATTTCTTACCCGGTTCATCAATACTGCACGTCGAATTTCACGTACACCATCGTAAACCAACCGAGAAGCATCGATAAAGTCATTTTCGTCTACATCTTTATTTGTATTTGTCGAAAGAGCTTCCACGGCAGCATTAACTCGTTGCTCAAATTTTATCATTACTATAAGAGAAAAATAGTTGGTTTAATTTTAAAAATTACGGAACAACTTAATGCGAGTGGCAATCCTCGCAAATAGCGCATGCATGTTGGGGAAAGATATAATATTAGTATGGAATTGTATTTATCTCCGACCAACACTAATTTACTTATCTTACAATAGTAATAGGTAAATATGAAAATTACATACGTTTTTGCACTTTAACTATACATATAACAAGTACACAAAAACATATATAACAAGTAAGAAGTTGCAGTCGGACGTACCCGACAGCAGAATACTCGTTTTCAAGCCCGGTATAATTTGGTTATTTGTAGGGTGGGAAAGAGAGAAAAACACAGTAGTCACAGGTCAAGTTTATTTTGGATCCGAGATAAAGAACAAGAAAAAACGTTTTGAATTGTTACATTGTGTTTCGCTTGGCTTTGTCTCATTCGGTGTGGGTTCAGCATAATTGGCAGCCGGTGACTGTGAACGCACAACGCATAGTTTGGTTTCGTTTTTTCTTTCTTCTAGCGCCGCGGGCTGCATGTTGCGATACAATACAATGCTGCGATCGCAGTTGGTTACAATACAACTATTCCATTTAGTGTTTAAAGACATGATGCTTAGGTATAATCATTAACTATAGAATATATATAGATACGTCAAACAAGCATTTTTCTGAGGCCAGATGCTTTGCTGACCGTAGCGCCCGAGAGCGACTTCAGCAAAAAAGCCGAACTACTAGCGCCCCAGTCGTGCATCGCCAGCTCGGCAAAAAAAAAGCCGAGCTACTAACGCCGCGAACAAATATTTAGTCTTGGATCGACACCAGAGCAATGAGCACGGCGCATGTCACTTGCGCTCTCATTTCGTTTATGGTTGTATGGGCGAAAGTCTAATTTTAGTCCGATCACCTTCAAATTCTGTTTAAAATAATTCGACACGTATATCAGCGATTTTGGGAAATTCCACCCTATGGTCGGAAAATCGGTGGAAAACTCTGGAATTCGACAATTTTAATTTTCATGCGATTGATGCGAATTACTTCAAACTAATTGCTAAAGCTAAACACAAAAGGTTAGATTCTTTGGGTGTCAACACAACGGGGGAAAATAGGTAGATTGCTTTTGTCTGGTGGTATAATTCTTGCAATAGGCTTCAAACTCATTTTCAAAACTTTACCAAAAATAATTAAAGAGTGTGCTAACCGATGATAGAATGATGTACCCCAGCCCGTCGTCACGGGAGTTAATGTCAAATGAGTGAGATTATTTGTTTAGCCAGATTGGCCTGAAAACATTTTCATAGTCCTACACAAAAAATCATTAGACTCAACTAATTAGGAGTCTACTCCCACGCGCGGGAAAACTGCGGTACGCTATTGTGTGTGCTTCTTACGATTGACGAAAGTGGTCAAATTCAATGTAATGCATTTAAATCTATATATTTCGACGGGCAATGCTGGGGTTTCCCCAGCTAGTGCATACATGTTTGTGCAGAAAACTGAACCTATCAATATTGTTTTGTCCGATGTTAAAATTTCCGCAAGTGTGTTCCATACAAATCTTCTTCCTTTGCGTTGGTCAGACAATGTATAGTTGCTAGTTTAAATTTTAGCGGAAACAAATTACGCCACCGATTATAAAAAGCAAACTACAAACTTTGCGCAAGTAGAGAGATGTTCGGGTAGCTCGGGTTGGATCGAGCCACCCGAACAATAAGCTTTCGAACAGCATCATTGTGAGTAGCCTGATTGCGAGCAGCATTCTCGAACATTCTTTGTTACTCAACCAAAACGTACTATCGAATGTTCGCTTTGAGCACATACGCTAACGAGCATTCCTTTTTGGTGAAGCAAAGTTGCTGCGTCATAAAAAATCAGAGTAAATGATCGGGTATATTCGACAAAAAAAATTTCCCGTTGCAGCTCTCTGGTGCTTATACACTGGGTATATTAACGGAGAATGGCTGTTGAAAATGTAAGGAACCAGGAAAACACTTCAACACAATGCTCACATTACTAGAAGCGGCCTGGCAAATTCCCAATGTGCTAATGGATTGACAGGATCAACCAATCCCCTAACGCCCTTCAGTATCCGGCGATACTAAGAAACTACTTGGTCTATGTGCGAGCACCTTACGGTAGTTAACCGGTTCTACCTAACCTAGCATAGAACTTTAATATGACTGTTGAAAGATATACTAACCTTGCTCGCGAAGTACTTTAACTGCTTCCAAAACTCGCTTTGTGTAAATGCATGGCTCATAGTTGTCCATTTCCGCTTCAACAACATTACACACACGTGATGATCGGCCCTGTATAGATCCCGCAGTTCCACGCAGATCTTTGGCGTCGCCAACTTGCAAAGCCAAGACACATTTGTTTACATCATCAAGAATATGATTTTCGGAAACGGCCAAGAAATCGTCGATTGTTGTAATATCATCCACGGCTTCAGTTAATATCCGAACTTGCACCTCCCATGCTTGGCGATAAGCTGACATATTTTCTTGGGCAACCTTTGAGTTTGGTCGCACTGTGAGTATAGATGCAGCGTTTATTACTTGGGGGCACAGACTTTCGATTTGGGCTGCTGCATATCTAACCATTTTCACACCGTCCTCGTTACTTGACATACTACATACGAGATTCGCAACTTCAACCAACTTTTCAGCATGTTTCGTAAATATGTCGGCCTTCTCTCGTACTTTTTTTTCATTACCAGACTTGGCAGCTTCAATTAAGTCAATCAAAGGCGTAGTTGTTTCCAAAAATGAGTCCGACACATGATCCACAACGGCTTTACGAAGCTGTCGACGCAAATCCCGTGTTTTGCAACACATTTGATCAATTGCTCGATTTAGCCCTGGGCTGTTCTCTTTTGACCCATCTAAAAGAAATTTAGTTCGTAAATAATTTTTATGTACTTTACTTTCTGGGTTAAAAATAACTTACGTTTGACATGTATTCAGACAGCAGATCTTGTAAAGCCTGACGAACAGCATTGCATTCGGCAACAATTCTCTCTCGACGCTCGTCCCTTGTACAGTCAGCATCAGCCATCAGTGCTGCTGCACTGATAATACTTTCAAGTCGTTCTTCGAGCAGTTGGCGTGATCGTTTTTCACTGTACGTCATAGGGTCCATCACAATGCCCTCCTAAAATATTTACAAATAATTGGCAAGTTGGACAAGTAAGACTGTTCTAGTCGAGTATAACCTGCTAAGAAACACCCTGTACCCAAGACTGAAATTTCAAACACATTTTCGTACTCATACGCACATATGTATATACCGATGCATCCAGCAGGCAGAGCATTCCAACTGGTGGTAGCGCTGTAGCTCCCCGATCGACTTGAAAGTAACTTAAGCGTTGCCCAAAGTTTAACTCTCTCACTTTTATAGTTCTGAGAGTTCAAACGGACGGACGTGGCTATATCGACTCGGTTGTTTATGTTGATCCAGAATATATACACATATGGCCACTTAAAAAAGACAGCCGGAACTTTCTATTCACAGAAGGATAAACTAAGATTTGTTCATTAAAATGGAAAAGTTGATCGTCCTTTAATCATTATATTACATCTTACAAATAAGAGTGAGTTCTTTCTTATATTGGTCCATTAAAAACTTTCATAAGAATTTGTTAATAAGCTTAAAAATTGTCTGGCCAAATAATTAAGCACATAAGCAACGAAGTCTTGATGCGAAAATAAGCCTGAAAAATACCATATAATAAAAAAAAATTAAAAATTAAAAAAATTTAACACTCTTACAGATATAATATTTTTAACTTGATTCTCCACCAATTGTATTGGAGCGGGTAACTATATTGATCGGATTTTGCGCAAATTTAATCATATTGTATACAAGTAAAACACAATAGAAATCAGTATTAATGAGTTTAGTCCAGGTATCTTAACCAGGGACCGTAATCATTATAAGTTTATTATAAAAATCATATGGAACTGACTACATTTCAATTTTTTGCGTTTTTCTTTAAAGATAATCATTAGTTTTGAGTAATTGAATAAAACGTTGACATAATCATTATTGTTGATAAATAAAAAACTCAAAAATAATGATTATCAATGATTTTTATTTTTTCGCTCAATATAAAACTCAATAGTAATTTACGGCTTCTGTGTTAGATTTGTCCCCAATATTATTGCATATCCTAGTAAACTACCTTGTAAGCATCGATCGACAATTGCTAATAACAAATAAAAGATAAGGAAAGCTACTCAGAGTCGTACCCGAGGGGAGATTACGAAGATCGCCTGCGCTTGACTACGATCATTCATTATTTTCATACTGTGTTCCCGAAGGGAGAAAGAGTATATTGGGATTGCGAAATGTCCGTCTTTCCGTATGAACGCAATTTTTTTTCACACCCTTGAAACCAGAGCAACCTATTTTGGTGCACATGTTGGTGTATACCCTCAATTTTTGAAGTGTCAAGATGGTGAGCGAACAGACCAAATAAAGAAGGGATATGCTGAAATTGACTGCTATAGCCCAAAGCTAATTTGCTTGACCTCGAATATTATGGAGTATTGGGAGGAGAAACGATTTGCATACCTTAATTTATACCAGCTGGCCAAAGTAGCGCACTCGGTTCCTGCAACACAAGTGATTGTTGAAAGATCGTTTTCGGCCCTCAAAATGATGCTCGATCAAAGGTGCAACCTCGCTGACGAGTCTTGGAGAAATTGCTTTTTGTAAAATTAAATCATAATTAAACTAAAACGAGAAAGAGCGGCTATCTTCGGGTGCCGAAGCTATATACCCTAGCAGCAATTAATTTGTATACAAAACTTAATTGTCGTCTGATTGTTCCTATGGAAGACATGTGGTCCGATTTTGACCAAATTATAGGAAACTATTTGAAGTATTATAAAACTCTCACTTAGTTTGGATGAAATATTTGTATAAACAAAAAGTTTGATATAGTGGTCTGATTTTGACCAAATTTGGCCAGATTGTATAAACCCTCTAGAAACTCGGCTTGGGAAAGTTTGGTAAGGATACATTAATAAACAAAAAGTTTTTCATACAAAAACATATTTGTCGATCGATCATTCCTACGGCAGCTATTTGTTATAGTGGTCCGATCCGGCCGGTTCTAACATATGTACTGCCTTCAGCAAAAAGAAGGGTCTGTGCCAATTTTCATCTCTCAAAACTGAGAGATTAGTTCGCATAGAAACAGACGGACATGGCTATATCGACTCGGCTATTCATGCTGATTCAGAATATATATACTTTGTTGGGTCGAAAACGTCTCCTTCTGTCCATTACACATTTCGAGACAAAATTATAATACCCTCTGCTAGGGAATAATAATCCGAGACCAAAACAAAAACAAAAAAACATTTAATGGGGTAGCTTTGTGGTCCCTTTACAAGGGATATGTAATAATGTTGGGGACAAATCTAACACAGAAGCCGTAAATTACTGTTGACTTTTATATTGAGCGAAAAAAATAAAAATCATTGACAATCATTATTTTTCAGTTTTATTTTTTCTTATCAACAATAATGATTACGTGTAAGTGTTATTCAATTACTCAAAACTACTGATTATCATTTAAGAAAAACGTCAAAATTTAGAAATTTAAAAATCATGTCGGAAATGCCTAGAGTGTACAACAATGAAGATTTTGGTGTGAACCATTTTTCTCCAGGTCCAATATAAGTGGGTGATTTTTTATTTGAAAAAAAAAATCATAATTTACGGTCCCTGATCTTAACAAACAACAAGAAAGAACGGATATTTTCGACGTGCCGAAGACATATTCAATAATGTTTTTTTTAAACAAAAACTCGATTTTCATCCGATTGTTCCAATGAGACCTATATAAGAATGTGGTCCGATTTTGATAGAATTACAGAACACTATATAAAGTACTAGCTGGTAATATCCCAGCATTGACCGGCGAAGTAATAGGTGTAGTTAAAAGAAATCCATTATTTTTGTTGTGTAAGTCCAATCGGGCTTGTACTAAAAACACTTCTCTGACAGTTTTGCGATTGGTTCTTAGTTTTCTGAAGCGGATGGTGACGGGTTATGAAGAGTGGATCACTTACGACAACATGAAGCCGGCACAAACGGAAGCCAAGCGAGAAAGCTTATGTTGTGTGTTTTGTGGGATTGGCATCAAATCATCTACTATGAGCTGCTTCCGTATGGCACAACTCTTAATTCAGGCCTGTACTGTCAACAATTGTTGACAGCAATCGCACAGAAGCGGCCAGCTTTGGCCAATGGGAGAGGAGTTGTGTTCCATCAGGACAACGCCAGACGACAAGCATCCACCTTATAGTCCGGACCTAGCATCAAGTGATTACAATCTGTTCCTGTCTGTGAAAAATAATTTTGCTGGTGAAATATTCGCCTCACGAGAATGCTTGTGAAAATCGAATGTCACAGTTTTTTGCCAATAGGGCCGAGGGCTTCATGGATAGAGGCATAATGAAGTTATAAGGGCAACAAGTTATTTGACATAAATCGGATCATGCTTTGCAAAATAAATCCTTGATTTCATGCAAAAATAATGGATTTTTTTTACTACACCTAATATTTAGATCTAAATGCATTATGTTGAATTTGACAACTTTCGTCAATCGTTAAAAATACACAAAAACTGCGTATCCCGATTTTACCACCCGTGGGGTAGACTTTCCTCAACAGTTGAGCCACATGCCTACTTAGTTTTTGTGTAGGGCTATGAAAATGACGTTAACGCCGACCTAAAAAAAGAAATAATCTCACACATTTTACCTTGACCCCCTTTCCCGACCTTGGAGACGTTTGAAGATGGATTTTCCAATATTTTTCACGCTTGTGGGTAGAGATTTTTTCAAAATCCTGTCTTAGAGTGGACTTGCGTCATTGATGGAAACTACAGTGAAAATTTCAGCAATCTAGTTCTTACGGTTTGGACTGTGCGATGATTGCCAATCAGTCTTTACAAACCCTTTTTTATCTTACTAGCTGGTAGAACCCCAGCGATGCCTCGCAAAATATTTAGATTAAAATGCATTATGTTGAATTTGACTACTTTCCGTTAATCGTAAGAAATATTAAAAATAGCGTATCACCAATTTTCCGCCTGCGGGGGTGGAGATTCCTAAATAGTTGAGACACATGACTAATGACTTTTTGTGTAGAGCTATGAAAATGTCTTTGAAGCCGATATAACTAAACAAATAATCCCACTCATTTACATTTTTCAAAATCGTTCGCACATGTGTCGAATTATTTTGTGAGGTTCTTTGAAAATGAGTTTCAAAATAATAGAATTATAAACAGAAGTTTGATACAACAGTGAATTTTCTAAAAATCGGTGATTTACTGTGATGAGCTTTGAAAATGAGTTTGAAGCCAGTCGGACGATAATCAACAAAAGTTTCATACAACAGTTTTCCGCGAATTGTCAGACTTCGGGAGTAGATTTTCCAAAATCTGTCAGCACCATGCCTATTGTGTAGTACCTTGAAAATGAGGTTGAAGTCTATAGCATGAAATTAAAAAATGTCGAATGCCACCATTTTTCCGACCGTGTGGGTGAATTTTCAAAACCCTGCCTTAGTGTGCACTTTTATCACAGATGGAAACTACTGTTAAAATTTCAGCATTCTAGCTCTGACGGTTAGGGCTGTGCGTTCATTATGAATCAGTCAGTCTTTCAGGACGAACTCTTTTAAATATGTAGATATAAAAAAAAACTCGCAATTGCTTAGCTTGGAAGTAACATTTGTATAAACAAAAGTTTTTCATACAAAAACTCAATTCTCGCCCGATGGTTAATGTTGCAAATATATGAGTGTTAAAATTTTGACAAAATGTGGTTAAACTGTGTTCGATTTGGGTGAGTTTGGTTAAGATATTTTTATAAGCAAACAAGTTTTTCATACAAAACATCGTTTTCGACCGTGTGTTCCTATAGCAGCTATGATATGTTATAGCGGTCCGATCCGGCCGGTTCCGACATATGTACTGTCTTCAACTAAAAGAAGCATATATGCCAAATTTCATCACGATAGCTCTAATACTGAACCTAAAACGGACAGGCGGAAATCGCCATTGATCGACTCGGCCATTGATGGTGATCAAGAATATATATACTTTGTGAGATGGGAAACATCTCCCTCAATGCGATACACATTTCGTGACAGAATTCTTAAAAGATTTTCCAATAATAATTTACGACCGATTCTATAGCAGCTATAGGATATAGTGGTACGATTTTGATCCAATCGAAAGAGCAGAACGAGGTTTGAAATTTGAGAGTTTGGTTTTCGCACCATCGTTCTTAAGAGAGTTTTATAACATAAAGATCCAACTCGGCCGATACTAAAGCTGAGACTAATTCGCATAGGAACAAGTCAGCGGACATTATTCGTCATTTTCGTTCAGAATGTAAGTCCGTATCGGTAAATTAGGAAAAAGAAATGCGTAATTTAATAAAATAGTTAAATATAGCAACAAAATAAAATTAATGAAACGCACGTCAAAGTCGTCTAAGGCTGCAGCTAGCTCTCCTGCACCACTGTAAACATCCGTAGGCTGTGATGACTTGCCCTGGGCAACATCGCTAATCGTGTTCACGGCATCACACACTTGTTTCAATATGAAATCTCGATTGACTTTGGCCAGGTCCAACTCTGGATGACGAACATAGACCTTAGATGCCGTCAGGAGCATTGTTGAATGTTTTTTTAGCATTGCACGAGCAGCAGCCAAATCATCCCGTAATTGTGGATCCTTAAGTTCCTGCTGACGTTTCGCTGCTTGTTTTATGAGTTCTCCAGCGTTGCGACCAAATTGCTAGTTTCAGAGATACAGCGTTGTAAAATAATTAATTATTAGGTATATTGTGGTATTTACCCGCATGTTGTTCATGAGTTCATCCTGGCTGGAAGCATTTTTTAATTTATTCAAATCATCTTCAACAATATGAAGAGACTTAAGCAACAAATGAACATCCACCATATCTGCTAAAATTAGTAAACGTGTTACAGCTGAGAGCAGATTCCTAGCTGCTCGCACCATGTTCCCTCGTTTTAATGAGCTGCATGGATCTTCTGAAAATTCCCTGGCTGCAATGCTCATAGCGTCTCCTGTTTTACGCACCTCGTCAACGGCAGATAGCATTTCCTGTGTAATGTCCGGATTCTCATATGCGATTTGCTCTCCTTTCTGTATAAAATTTTCAGTGGCTTTTTCAACAGCTGCCACTAATGCACTTGCACGCTTTGATTTCCCTTAAAAAAATATATATGAATAAAATTTATGGCAATTTATTATTATCATCAATGTGGGGTCACGTGTACGTGACTTATAAGATCTATTGTACCCCCTTCTGACTCTAAAGCTTGGTCATCTGGGTATCTTCTGCTTAACTGTACTGAGTGAGAAAAATATGAGGAAATATATACTATATAGAAAGTATATACAATTTTATGGCCACCCTCACTGACTGGCTCACTGACCATCGCACAGCCAAAGTGGTAGGAGCAAGCATGCTGAAATTTTCACACAATTTAGCTGAAGAAATTCATCGTGAAATAAAGCGGCGTTTTGCGAAATTACAACTGGTGGGGGTCAATTTCTGGGCCAAAGTTCAAAAATTGCTTGGTATGAAAAACTTATTTGTTTCTTAAGACATCTCAACCAAACTCACAGATTGTTTATTGGGAACGGCATACTCTACAACCCGACTAAATTTGGTGAAAATTGGATGACTTGATCATATAGATGCTGAAACAATATTGAAGATTATGAATATGTACAATCATAGAATTAAGTAAAATTATCGAACATGTTGTCGCACAGTGCAAGGGTCCCTAATGTATAGACGATAAAATATTGTCAGGAGAAGACAACATATGCTACAAAATAAACTTACATAATATTGTAAGCCTTACAATTTTTAATAAATTGACCTATTTATTACATGGTGTCAGAAGAAACATAAAATCATCGAGATGTATTCAAATGAGCATGCGTTGCCAGAAATCAACTGTTCAGATTTGTCAAATTAATGGCCGAAATGGAAAAGTACATTTCTTATGTATATGATAGCAACTAGCAAAGATGTGGAAAATGAGCGGAAGAAAATCGCAACATTTTTATGGCTTGCTGGCAAAGGCAACTGAAATTTATAGCACCTTATTTCCAAATAATGGATCTGCAAATGAAATGCTTGGAAATATGGCTTCATCAAATGCGCAGTCTGCGTCGACATCAAATGTTACTACAGAAGGAGAACGAGAAAGAGGATTTGCAGCATCGTCTTCGTCAAGTGCAACAGCAAATCTTTTCACGCTCGTACGCTGCAGCATGTGGTACACGAACGGTCTTTTAACTATTGTATGCCACTTAAAAATTTGACTATAGAGTCGTTCAAATTTAACAACATTATACAATCTGATGGACAGATATTTGCAGATTGCTAAGCAAAAATTAGGAAGCAAGTACAGCGTTGAGTTTAAATGCGAATGTTGGAAAAAAAATTACGTTCCTACGGACAGACGGGCATTTCGCAAACCCAATATACTCTTTTTTCCTTCGGGAACATAGTATAAAAACTGCAACTAAGGTTCTTGGCAATCGAACACAAGAACTATCCCGGTTGTTAGCGAGTGCAAGGCGTTTGACGCAGTCACGAGCAATAAAGCATTGTTGCGGGAAAGTGCTGGGAATGTGCATAATATTTATGCTGTGAAGGTGGCTCCAGGCATACACAATCCAGAAACGCGTCGTTGCTTTCATTGTGAAGCTGTGTTTGGACCAGATCACCGTAGAATTGCAGAGTTCGAGGGATTTAATGTGAGAGGCTGGGGCATTTCGCTAACTTCTGTAAGCAGCCAAAGACGAAAGTGGGCAAAAAAAATAGGGGTGTACTCGATAAACAATCAGGATGCTGGTAACAAGATGTCATCGGCAACAGGAGACTGGGGAGGATCAGGTAAAATAAAAGGCATTAGTAGCATGGTGCAGTTAATATTTAACAATTTTCCTAACAGTATAAGTAATGTGGGTCAAATTCGGAAAAATGAATGAAAACTTATAAAATTAACGATAAAAGTGTAACTTGATTCTAGAGCCGATGTCAACTACATCCCGAGGAATATCGCTTAAGACCTATAAGTAGACATTAAGAATGAAAAGTTTTGGACTTACTATTATAAAAGCAAAAAGGTAAAAAAAAAAATTGGTACAGCTATGTTGGATTGTTTTGATGTTGAAGTTGGATCAACCAAGAAAGTTTTAATGCTATAGTCGAGTATACCCGACTACGAAACTCCCTGTACCCAGGTCTAAACCATCCAATCACATCTACGTCCACTTACACATACACACACACATACACAAAGACGCACACACACAGGCGGCAAAAGCGACAGCGCAAGCGAGGCAATTTAATTGGTGGCTGTGCTTCTTCCCCCTCTCGCTGCATCACTGAATCTTCTTTCGAATAATAATGAATAACTTCCGTGTTTATTATCCGATCGACTTCAAATTGGAACTGCAGATTATGAGTGACCAAATACATGTCAATCGCAAAGCTATATCTTGAAAACTGTTACTTTAAAACGGTTTTTATTGAATAGCGGGGGTGTGGGTGTATATTCCAAATTTGGTGACTCTAGCTCTTATAGTTGCCGAGATCGACGCGTTTATACATACGGACGGACAGACATGGACATGGCCAAATCGAAATCTCTTTTGATACTGATCAAGAATATATATACTTTATCCGACCCTATTAATGTCTATAGATGTCTCCTTCCTGCCTGTTACATACATTTGCACAGATTTAGTACCCCCATTTTATCATTTTATGGGTACAGGGAATGAGTTTTGACAAAATTAGCTGAGGACGTCAACCAAATATATTCTTCTGTATCGCGACACAACATCAGAGAGCAGAAATATTTGTTTTTGTTTTTTGGCTGCATATATTTGCTCTCCAGCGTACATCAATAAAAGTTTTTTTGTTTGCTTTTCCATTTCGTTTTCTGTCAACACAACAAGCGACACGCCCACTTTAATATATTTTCAGAATATATTTATCCGCCTTTTATCGAAATGTTGGCAATCACTTGACAAAATACATTTTGGGATCTTATTGCCTGTCAGTATATTTCTATTCGACCTATCGATTTTCACAATTTAATGGCTTATTCAGCTGCTTAGAGGCTTATTTTGTTGTCTCGCTCACACAAACTTAAAATTAATAATAATACAACACACATTAGTTATGTCGTTTCATACGGCCATTCGTGATCAGATAATTTCGCCTGTAACATGCCCAACGGATTGGGTCAATAATTTGAAAATAGTAGAAAAACCCAACGGAAGTTTGCGCCTCCTTTGGTTAGATCCAAAGCCGCTTAACAAAGCCATTAAACGTGAATAGTTCCTCATTCCCACAATTGAGGACTTTACAAGTCAAATAGTAAATAAAAACAAGAGCGGCTATCGGGTGCCGAAGCTATATACCCTAGCAGCAAATAATTTGTATACAAAACTTAATTGTCGTCTGATTGTTCCTATGGAAGACATGTGGTCCGATTTTGACCAAATTATAGGAAACTATTTGAAGTATTATAAAACTCTCACTTAGTTTGGATGAAATATTTGTATAAACAAAAAGTTTGATATAGTGATATAGTGGTCTGATTTTGACTAAATTTGGCCAGATTGTATAAACCCTCTAGAGACTCGGATTGGGAAAGTTGGTAAGAATACATTAATAAACAAAAAGTTTTTCATACAAAAACATATTTGTCGATCGATCATTCCTATGGCAGCTATATGTTATAGTGGTCCGATCTAGCCGGTTCTAACATATGTACTGCCTTCAGGGTCTGTGCCAATTTTCATCTCTCAAAACTGAGAGATTAGTTCGCATAGAAACAGACGGACATGGCTATATCGACTCGGCTATTCATGCTGATTCAGAATATATATACTTTGTTGGGTCGGAAACGTCTCCTTCTGTCCATTACACATTTCGAGACAAAATTATAACCCTTCTGCAAGGGTATAAAAATCTTTCTAGATTTGTCCAGCGCATTCTGGCAAATGGAGTTAGATAAGAAAAGTTCAGATCTCACAACTTTCATGACGCCGTTAGGTCGATTTAAGTTCAATCGCGTACAAATTGGTATAAATAGCGCTTCTGAAATGTGTCAACGCAATATGGTACAGATTTTTGGGGATATACCTGGTGTTAAAGTGTACTTTGATGATTTGTGCATAATGGGAGAGAATGAGCAGGAGCATGATAAATATTGTCACTGGTAATAGATCGAGCAAGGATAAATGAAGTCAGATTTAATGTCAATATAATTCAATACCGCAATACTATCTGAAGGACAAATCAAGCCGCAAAAGAAGCATCGTGAAGAAATTTGGCAAATTAAAACGCCGGGAAATAAACATGATGTATTACGCATTTTAGGTCTGTTGAAATATTTTGCTAAGTTTATTACAAATCTTTCAAAAAAGTCAGCCAATATGCGAAGTATAACAAGAAATGCTGTAAAATTAGAGTGGGCTAATGAGCACAAAAGAGAACTGCAGGAATTAACTAATATTGTTTTCTGTATTCAGTACTGTCAGTATATGATAAGTCAAAACATGTGGTCATTCAAGACGGGTTAGGCTGTGCAATAATTCAAGATGGGCATCCAGTTGCATTTGCGTCCCGGACATTATCAAAATCCGAACAAAAATGGGCGTAAATTGAAAAGGAGCTCCTTGCCAATGTTTTTTCCCGTCAGAGATTTCACTATTACATATATGTTCGTGAGACGTTAATGAAAAGGGATATTGACGATGTAACACCACGATTACAAAGAATGCCAATACTTAAATATCCACAAATATCTGTAAAATATAAGCCGGGTAAAGACAATAAGCAGCAGATTGTTTATCTCGTGGAGAGCTGGTGGAAACGGAAGTCATTAAAGAATTGTGAAACGTTATTCATTCCATAACCCGTGAAGCTTGTTTATCTGAACAGAACTACAAACTTTACATTGTGGCTATGGAAAATGATGGGCAATATAAAAAAGTTATATTATTATATCATATGCTTCCTGGGCTAAGGAACTCGTGAGATGGTTTTGAAGGGGCCTAGCTGAGGCTACCAGGCGGGTCGCGGGTTGCGGATAGCGAACAGTCTTTCGAGGTGAGTTGCGAATAACGAGACCCTTCTAAGCAGTCCCGGACAAACAGCGGGTCGTTAGCAGTAACTAACGTACCGACAAGACGCTTTTGCCGCCGTCTTTCAAATATAGCCTCACACAACCCCATATACCCACACCATCTACCTACCACCATCCTATCCCCCACATCTAATCCCGGGCCGAACTAAGGTGTCATCCGGACCGTGGCGAGAGTCCGCTTGGCTGGAGGCCCGGGTTACAAACTAGCTCAGCTTCTATTCAGCCTTACCCGGGTACGGCGGATCTCTGCCCGGGTGGACCGTATATTTCTCCGCAACTCGTTTTAACTATGAGCAAGAATACCCTCCACATCCTGCTCCGACCAACCGGAGAGTGCCGCAGGCACCGCAGGTTCAGGTGCGTGGAGCACACGCCCAACAAGCATGGCAGGCCACTGCGTCGGATAAAGCGCGTGAAAGCTCGGTGGGACCATCCCATCGGCTGAAGGCCGACAGACAGGGGCAACAACAGCCACAGCGCCAGAAAAAGATGGAGTTTCTACCCCAGCCAAAAGGGGGCTGGATGAACCGAACATGCGCAATTTGTGCGGTTCGCGAGTCAAATGGTAACTGTGGTACCTCCAGCAGGGGCACCCTCCGGACGAGACCCTCAGGAAGGCTACGGAGCCGAAAGCAGCGCCGGAGCAGGCTAAGACACCTGTTCCGAAGGGCTCCAATAGTAGCCTTACGCCGCCGACCGGGACGCCTAAAAGCGCGGGCACTACTGGCAAGGACCAGCAAGAGCGGCCACTGCGCCAATCCAAAAGCTGCGCAGGATGCTGTGGAACAGCATAATCCCAAGCAACATCCCAAGCGGCAGCTGCTGCTGCAGCAGTAGCACCTCCTCCCGGCCTCACGCGTATGTATGCGACGATCGCGAAGAAGGTGAAGGTGGATTTGTTGCCCATGGACTATCCCCAGGTAACTCTCAGCCACAGGGAATTATCCGAGCTAGAGGAGGCCATCCTCGACGACGTAGAAGTTGCAGGATGGGACACTGCGCTCTCCTAAACGGGTATCCACTTCCGAGTAGGACACCTGGTCATCGACTGCACCGATGAAGGGTCATCCGATTGGCTGATGAGCGCAGCGCCGAGACTACACTCCCGGAAGGGCATACCGCTCGACGCTATAACGGGTGACGGTATACCCTCACCACACAACATTACGGTCTTCTGTCCGAGAAGCGCGGATCGGTCAACCGATGCCTTGTTGGGTTTGCTGAGGAACCAAAACTAGATCGAGACCCATCCGTGGAGTGTATTATCCCGGAGAAATCAGGGGGCGGAGCCCTAATACGAGCGGAGGGGAGGGGGGCATACCACAGCCCGACTCGCGAGGAACTGTGGAGCCCACTGTCCGCTGATGACGACGCAAGTCATCAGCACCGGACTGGCCCAGGTGAACATCCGCCGAGCAAGGGCGGCCTCGGCCGTCCGAGCTATGATGTTCACCAAACAACATCTTGGGCTAGCTCTAATTTTAAATTTTAAATTTTAATTTTAAATAACAAGATGTCTTACGCCGTTGACATTTGCCGTTGCTTTTCAGGTGGCTTTTCGTTTTTCGCGCTCTCGTTCTCGGTTGCTTAGGTGGCTTTTCACTCTGCAGTGCTTGGCGCGCTCTCGATTTCTAACATTGAGAGCGTAAAATTGAATGCGCTCTCAGCAGATGATTTTCGTTTTTGTTGTAACTTGCGCTGCACTATAGGATAAATGGACACATTTTGTGTCATAAATTTTTAACTGAAAGATAACTAAATATTTTGGATCGTGTTTCTTTTTTAACGTTCGAATTCTTGTAAGAATTTTTTAACAAAAAATGGCCGTGACACCATCTTTTATTGAAATTTAAACCCACAATTTAAAAGACCAATTATTGATACTCGGTACACAATTTGTCTCATGCCACAAAAACTTCAATTTTTCCTACAGTGCCAAGGAAGATTCTATTTTCTGAACGCGCACATGGTGCATTGTGGACTACAGAATACCATATACATGTACCATTATATAATGTACAATAATTTCAAATGAAGTATAATGCGCATAATGTTCTTACACTACAAAGCAAAACAATAGTATTAGAATCAATTTAATAAATCCTGGGTACAAATAAGTCAGTGCCGACGCTAAAAGAACATGCAACTTGGATTCAAAGTGAATTGTTAAACTCGCTGGCTGTTTTCAAGAAGCCACCGAATCGTAGAGTGAGACAAAGCAACTATGAAAGAGATCGAGTGCGTAGATATACATACGCGCGCTAATCTCGCATTGCATTTGGGTTTTGAATTGTGTGCAGATTTTTATCAATACGTGGTGAGGCTGAGAGCGCATTTTATTTTTAGCATTTTACGCTCTCAAAGTAGTGCGGCCGATCGCGCGATCATTTCGAGCCCAGAGAGGTGTGGTCTGGTGGAATACTGCAAGGCGCAGCAACTGCCCATCATTGTGAGATGCGATGCCAACGCGTTTGGGGAAGTAAGGATGTTAATCCCAGAGGTGAGGGCTTGCTCAACTTTATATTCAAATATAACTAGAGATAGGAAATGTCGGATCATCACCGACCTTCGTAACTAGGGTCAGGGAAAAAGTCTTGGACATCACCCTGATAAGCCGGTCCCTCAAGCCACACATAAGGGACTGGCATGTATCACCAGATGAGTCCATGTCGGACCACAGGACAATCCTATTCAACCTTAGGGCGAATGTGGATATTAGCGTGGCTACTCGTAATCCTAGGAAAACGAACTGGGAACTTTATAAGGACAATTTATCGCTCGAGCTAACTAGTGACGTGGCTGGTACACCCAAATACGCACTAGAGCTTGAGAGATATGTTAATAGTGTCAATAGAAGCATATTACATGCTTTTGAAGAAAGTTGTCCCTAGGGAGACAACGTATGGAAAAAAGATGAACTATGGTGGTACGATCGCCTTGTAAAGCTAAGCGTTACCACCGGTCAAATCTTCAATAGAGCGAAGAGGGATGACACCTGGCATCTTTACCGTCAGAATCTTACCTCCTAGAACAAGGAGTTAAGGAAGGCTAAACCATAGAGTGTAAATGAGGACGCTCGACTGCACAAAGATCAAATTATACTGACAAAAATTTTTTGATGCAGATTTATCCAGGTGGTCAACATTAGTCCTCGATCTCGACACTTCATAAATTGACGATAAACACCATGTGTACCAAGTTTGGTTGCTCTAGCTCAAAGAGAAAGGCAAAAAAATTGCGTTCATACGGACTGACGGACATTTCGTAAACCCAATATACTATATTCCCTTCGGGAACTTAATGGAGCTTACTCCACTCCATCACACGATTGAGCTCCAACGAAAGGCAACCCTTCTCAGAATATCATCCATAGGAGTTGGCAAATATGGTATTAGTAGGGAAGACGCTGATAGATTAGAAAGAGAACTCTCCCTACTTACGCAACCGAGGGACGAATTGACTGCCGAACTACTTTTCGAGCGTCACTTCGAAGTCCATCTTTGCAATAAAAAGAATTGGACGTCGCTAGAGGACGTGCATCCCATGGAGTCACATAATCACGTGGTACACTGACGGTTCCCTAACAAACCAAGGCACGGAGTTGTAGGCCCTCGGACAAAATACCATGAATCCCTAGGCAAATACACGAGCATCTTCCAAGCTGCGCCATCGGGAGATGTGTAGAATTCAACATCCTACGAAACTATCAGAACAGAAGCATAGCCATACTATCTGATAGCCAAGCAGCAATAAGCGCTTTAAACAGGTTAAAAATTACATCGAAGTTGTTTCGAGAAGTTCGAACCAAATTGAACCACGTAAGCAGGAAGTTGCCTTCCCCTCAGATGGATCCCAGGGTATAAAGATATACCCGGGAACGAAGCAGCGGATGAACTAGCAAGAATAGGAGCAGAACCGTTTTGTGGCATAGGAAGACACACAATTAGAGAACATCTTAGGATAGAAGAGGACAGAAGGTATTCAAGCTGGAGAAGCGCTCCAAGCAACTAATACCATTGGGGGAGAATTCACTTAGAATAGTCACTGGCCTTTTAACAGGGCACTGTAGACTGAGAAACCACCTCAGCAAGTTGGGAATTGTAAGTAGCGGGACATGCAGATTCTGTGAAATGGGTGCTGAAACACACATACTAACATATTGCACTTGCCAGAAGAAGAAACGGGCACCTGGGTGGATTTTCCTTCAGACAATCGATATAGGTACTCTAGATCCAACCAAGATCCTTGCATTCATGCAGGAAATAGGGTTGATGAGTGAGCTTTATAATAAATAATAATAATAATATCATATGCTTGACAAAGTTAGTCAACAGTTTTACAAATATATTTTAAAAAGAGCCAATGGTTCAAGATGAAATACCAGAATACCCTTGTCATATAGTAGAAGTTGATCTATTCGAATACGCGGGAAAAGATTTTATCACCATTTTCGATGCATATTCAATTTTTTAATAGTTGAGCACTTGAATAAATCACATAATCAAGCGTTTTAAATCATTGTGGATATCCAACAAAGCTTAAGTGTGACAATAACCCATTAAATTCGATGCAGTTTTGTAATTTTTCTAGTAACCGTAATATACTACTTAAGTTTTCCACATCCACAGAGCAACGGGTTGGCATGCCATAGGAAAGGACATTTTAAAACGTTGTATTGAAATGAAGAAATTCGATCAATACCAATATCGAATTTTAGAATATAATGTGTCTCCAGTTGCAAGTAAGCAGTTGGCTCCAAGTGAACTATTTCTTGGAAGACTATGTAAAGTGAAGCTTCCAGTATCAAAGCAGCTGCTTTATCGTAAAATTATAGATGAATCAAGAAAGAATAAAACACACAAAAAGCGAAGCTTAAACGGATCGGCAAAGAATGGAATTATGACAAGATTGTAGAGATGGTTAATGATAGATTTTATTGTTATTTATTGTTAAGGATTATCCTGATAAGCATTTAATACGCAAAAGGAGGTTCATAGCAAAAGCCAAGAATAATGTGTCAACATCGGATGATTGTTTATATGAAGAAAATAGTAAATAATATTAATATTATTAACTTTAATAAAATTCCACAAATCCAACAGATAGAAATTATGCCACCAGTATATGATAGTCCAAGTGATAATATTGATCTCCAACATCTGATGAATATGACACTCCTGGAACGTACAGTTCTGAAAGCGAGTCTGATCATATGTGTATCTGACGATAATATTGTGTCAGACTGTTAATAATCAAAGAGTTTCGAGCTATGGTCGAACAATTAAAGCACCAAATAGATATGATTGGGAGTAAGCTAAAAATAAAGAAAGCTGCATGTAGAGAAATATTGAATACTGATTTTAATTGTAATTTCAATGTTTAAAGTATTTGTAACTAAAAATTTATAAAAAAAAAAAAATAAATAATATTAAAGATTACGAATGCGTAAAATCATACAATTTAGTAAAATTATCGAATATGTTACCGCACAGTGTGAGGGCCCGTAATGCATAGACGATAAAATAATGTAAGAAGAAGACAGACGCTTATAAATGTACAATAAGTGCGCAACATAAGCTACTAAATTAATATACAAAAAATTTTAAACCTTACAATGTTTAATAAATAGACCTATTTATTACAGCTGCTATTGGAATAATCGGGGACATATTAACCTTTAGTGGTTTTTGAATGTAGTGGTTTGTCGGTGTTGTTTGTCTTTGTTAATAATACAAAAACAATCTTGCGAGTTTCGTTTCTTATCGGTATTCGCTTTTTTGGCTCATGAGTAAAGGAACAACAGTTTCGTATTATTGTTGACGCCGTATGAAATTTCAATGTAATTTTGTTGTAGCTTTTCGATGAAGCTTGCTCTTAAATATACGCAATTTGATTGAACGCTGGACACGATATTTTTCTGCACAAAGTTTTAAGCAGAGCTCGCAAAATATGCTCAACCAAACTTTTCTGCTCGCTCAGTCAAAAGACCAATAAAAATTAAACAGAATGGCTCACGGTCTCATCAGCAACCCTTTTTTTTTGTTTCGTTTGGGTTCTCGCTCTTGGGTAACCGCTAACCGTTTGGGCGAGCAGACTCGTTCGTCGCTTAGGTGCCGAGCGGAAAAAAGGTCGGCATAAAAAGGTATTTTTTTTGTTGCTGTGTTTTCATTATGTTGATGCCTTAGATATTTCAACGCAGGCAAAGCATGGAAGAGGAAGGGAGAAAACGATAGGGCTCTAATGTGTGTACACATGCGAATGCATGAATTAATTTTTATTGATTTTATTTCCGACAATTTCGCTATAAATCGAACTATACAGGTGCACTGCATCGAGTGTGCACTATGTTTGTTAACAAAATAAACATAAAAAATAAAATGTAAACTAAATTAGTTGTATATTTTTCCAAAATTGTGTTTATAAAACAAGTAAGAATGTTATAGTCGAGTATACCCGACTACAAAACTCCATGTACCCAGGTCAAAAATTTCCGATCGCATCTTCGTAAACTCACACACATACATAAGGTCGCACATACACGAGCGACAGCGCAAGCGAGGCATTTTAAATGGCTGTGCTTCTTCTTCCCCCCTCGCTGCAGCACTGAATCTTCTTTCGTGAATAACTTCCGTGTTTATTATCCGATCAACAAGAAATTTAGACAGTAGATTAAGAGTGACTAAAGTACTGTACATGCCGAATCTAAAAGCAATATCTTGAAAATTGTTACTGTAAAACGTTTTTTTATCGATTTGCGGGAGAACGGAGGGAGATATCTAAAAAAAACATGAAACAAACTTGATCTGCGTATGGTATACAGGAACCTACATTCCAAATTTGATGTATCTAGCTCTTATAGTTGCTGAGATCGCCGCGTTCATGCAGACGGACATGGCCAAATCGAAATCTCTTTTGATACTGATCAAGAATATATATACTTTGTAGGGTCGGAGATGTCTCCTTCTACCTGTTACATACATTTGCACAGATTTAGTACCCCCTTTTTCCCATTTTATGGGTACAGGGAGTAATAAAATAACAAAAACATTTAAACTATCTCCATGACGTTTATAAGTTAACAAATTATGAATTTAATTTAATAATTAATATTATCGGCATACATTTTTTTACTATGCATACCCAGGCGACAAATCCACGCGCAAAAGACCGTTTTACGGATTTTTAAGAAGCAAAGGGCCTTTGAGTGAGCACTGACCCGAAAGACCGAGCAAAAGCGGTTGTTGGTTGAGCAAAGAGCGAACCGTGCAAAAACGATGTTTGAGGGTTTTTCATGACACTGTCGCATTCTGTCGGTAGGCGACCGGTCCTTTTCTGACTACATACAGTAGAGGGACCGTTTTTTGCGAGCTCTGATTTTAAGTGCATTATTTGTCAACAAAAAAACGTTTTTTGTCAAATAGTGGATAGTTGGATATCTGAACACAACTATAATTTTTTGCGAAAGAAGTGTGAATATCAATGCAATACTTTCAAATGTATAATAGAACAAGTAAGAACGTTGCAGTCGGACGCACCCGACCGCAGAATACTATGTTCCCAGTCCTATATAATTTGGTTATTTGTGTGTTCAGAAAGAGACGCGAAAAAAACTGCACAGGTGTGGGAGATATAGATTTTGCTCCTTTGTGGGGGAGGAGGTCCAAAAATTTTTGATGCAGAGTTGTCCAGGTGGTCAACATTAGTATGTATGCCAAATTTGGTGACTCTACCTGTAAAGGTGTGAGAGATATAAATTTTTCTCCTTTGCGGGGGAGGGGGTGGGGTGGTCAAAAATTATTTGATGCAGATTTATCCAGATGGTCAACATTAGTCTGTATGCCAAATTAGGTAACTCTATCTTTGAAACTGTAGGAGATATACCCCTTGAAAAACGTGTTTTAGGGATATCATATGCCGATTTGTGGGGGTGGGGGTCAACATTTTTTTGATGCAGATCTGTTGGGAATCTCAATGTTAGTCTGTATGCCAAATTTGGTGACTATACCTTTAAAAATGGGGAAAGATACAGGTTGTCCCCAAATTGTGGGGGAGGGGGTGGTGGTTTTAGGTCGATCTCGACACTTCATAAATTGACGATATACACATGTGTACCAAGTTTGGTTGCTCTAGCTCAAAGATAAAGGCAAAAAAATTGCGTTCATACGGACAGACGGACGCAAACCCAATATACTATTTTCACTTCGGGAACATAGTATAAAAGGTATGTACTATTTTTTCAGTGCACACAATAAAGAAAAACAAGAATACTATAGTTGAGCATACCCGACTACAAAACTTCCTGTACCCATGTCAAAAATTTCCGAGCGCATCTTCGTACACACACACATACACAAAGACGCGTAAGCAACAGCACAAGCGACAGCGCAAGCGAGGTATTTTAAGTGGTGGCTGTGCGGCTTCTTCCTCGCCCTTTTTTCAGATGACGTCAAAAATTTTTATATCAACTGAAAAAAAAGATACGCAGTACGGCAAAACATTTAGCAGCAGAAAAATTCTTTAAGCAGCACGTTAGTACTTAGAAGGTGGCCATAACATACACCAATTGCATGTTAGTCGACATTAGTAACTCAAGATTAAGAATCCCATAAATAATGATTAAATCCCCTTTAGTGAATCGAATTCATCTACAATTATTTAAACTTGCGCAAAATTTTTTTTTATAATTACAAAATAATTACAAATAATTACAAAAAATTGAAGATAATTCTATTCAGCTAAATGGTACCAATAAATGTGCCATTTTTAAAATCAAGGTGATCCAATGTAATAACGAATCAAAAATCTCCCAGTTTTGGTAAAAATGTTACAAAGAACATTAGCGAACGAAAAAATATGTTCTGTGTAGAAAAGAGGAACCCTTTTTTATACCCTCGCAAAGGGTATTAATTTTGTTTCCAAATGTGTAATGGACTGAAGGAGACGTTTCCGACCCAACAAAGTATATATATATTCTGAATCAGCATGAATAGCCAGCCGAGTCGATATAGCCATGTCCGTCTGTTTCTATGCGAACTAGTCTCTCAGTTTTAAAGCTATCGTAATGAAACTTGGCACATCTTTTTGCTGCAGGCAGTACATATGTTAGAACCGGCTAGATCGGACCACTATAACATATAGCTGCCATAAGTATTGAAATGCATGAAAAACATTTTGCATTACATTCAAACTAACTGAGAGTTTTATTATACTTAAAATAGTTTCCTATAATTTTATCGTTATCGTTTTGTATAAAAACATTTCTGATATGGTATATAGCTTCCGAAGATAGCCGTTAAGAGCATACTTAATTTTTATTTCCGCGAGCGTAGCGAGACGGTGCTGTCGAGCGAAGCAAGCAGGGGCAAGCCCCCTAGACTATATATATATATGTATATCTGTATATATAAAAGAATTCGTCCTGACTGATTCCAATCATCGCACAGCCCAAATCGTAAGAGCTACAAACTAAAATTTTCACAACAGGGGGATTTTGGAAAATTCCAACCACAACCGTGGAAAATCGCGGAAAACTTTTGTATTAAACTTTTTTGATTATATTCCGATTGGCTTCAAACTCATTTTCAAAGCTCTACATTGATTAACTCGACACATGTGCTCCTGATATTGGAAAATACACGAAAAAGTGGTGAGCTCTGGAATGCAGAATTTTCGTTTTTCATGCGAATGGCTTCATACTAATTTCGCAAGCTATACAAAAAGCGTGGTACTTTGTCAACACAGCGGGCGGAAAAGCGTTGGAAAACTTTTGTCCGGAAATTAAGTATTCTTGCAACTGGCTTTAAACTCATTTTCAAAACTACACCAAAAATAATTTAAGAGTGCCAAATGAATTTGGAAAATCTACCCCCACCCGTAGTCACTGGCGGGAAATAAGGGTCAAGGTCAAATGAGTGAGATTATTTGTTTAGTAGTTAGTAGTGAGGTATGGGGGTATATAGAGATGAATGAAGTAATCCAAATACTCAGCTACTTCAGTAAAAAAAATGTCCGTCTTCCTTCGTACATACCAGATTATGCAATTCACCTCTATGTACCCCGTATAACTGAACCTACATCTACATTTCATCATAAAAGTTATGCAAATGAAAAGTGGAAGTCTTTGACAGCACAGTTAAATGCCAAAACGAACTTTTTGAGCACAGCACGTGGAGCCGAAGTCATTTACTATTACTGAAAAACCTTTTTAAATGAATCTAATTTTGCCCCATAAGCGAATTGCACTAGGCTAATGGCATCTGTCAGTCATAAACTTTTTATTTATTTTGTATTCCTTTTATTCTTTGCTTTAAATGTACACTCCCCGTATTGTTAACCTAATCATCGTTTGTAAGAACGTGGCCGACGTACCCGACCGCAGAATAGTCAGTTTCAAGTCCTGTATAATTTGGTTGCTTGTGGGGTGGAAAAGAGAAAAAAACACAGTAGTCTGTATTAAAAATTTGGTGAACACGTGTTTGAGAGATACACTTTGTTCATTTGTGAAGTGGGTGGGAGGACCAAAATTGTTTTTTGTCAACTCCGTCAAGGGAGTCAACTGTGCTAGTTTGTGTTCTAAATTTCGTGACTCTACCTGTACAGGCGTGGGAGATATAGTTTTTGCTCGTTTGCGCGGGAGAGGTTTGAAATTTTTTTTGATGCGGATCTCTCAAGGAGCCTGTAAGCCAATTTTGGTGACTCTACCTGTACAGGTGTGGGAGATATAGAATTTGCTTATTTGCGGAGGGGTGGCTCTAGCTCAAAATAACACTTTTAAGATTTAGGTTTCCGCGAAATTTCGGGGGAGGGCGTGGAGGTAGGGAGTCAATGTTGACAATTTATAAATCGAGGGTATACATCAACATGTGTACCAAGTTTTGTTGCTCTAGCTTCAAGGGTGTGGTAAAAAATTGCGTTCATACGGACAGACGGACATTTCACAAACCCAAGAAAATCAAAACAATTTCAAAATACCGAAAAAGAAAAAATTTGCATTTATGCCAAAATATTGGACTTTTTCTCCATAGTGTACTGTCCAAATTTCAAGTCGATCGAATAATAAACGCGGAAAATATTTATCTTTGAGCTAGAGCAACCAAACTTATTCACGGCTGCGCAGCAGTACAGAATATTCTTTCGTCAATAACTTCCGTTTTTATTATCTGATCAGCTTGAAATTTGGACAGAAGCATTAAAGTTACTTAAGTAACACACATGCCAAATCCCAAATATAAATCTTAAAAATTGTTGCTGTAAATGGTTTTATTCGAATTGAAGGGGAGCGGGGGGAATATCTCAGATCCAAAATATACTTAATCTGCGCCTACTAAAAACCAATCTACAATTCAAATTTGGTGTCTCTAGCTCTATTTTATGATATATTGGATTTGTTTTCATAGTTGTATGGGAAGAAGGTGAAGGCGTGGTCCAATTTAAAAATTCAAAATTCTACCAAATACTAATATTCATAATAAATTTAAAAACTCTAGCTTTAAAATTGCAATTAATGCCAAAAAAATCGCTTTTTGCCCATAGTGCTATGGTCAGAAAGTTGGTGGAAGACTCTGGCATTCGACATTTTTAATTTTCATGCGATTGGCTTAAACTCGCTTTCAAAGTTCTATAGGAAAACTAAATAGGCGCGGTGCCCAAAGATTTTGGGAAATCTACCCCAAGTTCGAAAAATTCGCGGAAAACTGTTCTATGCAACTTTTTTGATTATCGTCCGATTGACTTCAAACTTTTCTGTTTATCATCCAATCAATCCCAAAAGGAGTGGGATTATTTGTTTAGTTAGATCGGCTTCAAAGACATTTTCATAGCCCTACACAAGAAACATTAGTCACGTGTCTCAACTATTTAGTTTCCTACCCCCACGGGAGGGAAAACTGTGATACGTTAGTTTTGTGTATTTCTTACGGTTGACGAAAGTAGTCAAATTCAACATAATGCATTTTAATCTAAATATTTCGCCGGGCAACGCTGGTGTTTTACCAGCAAAGTCTAACAAATAATTTGAATTCATTAATAATGAATTTATTTTTCTATGAAACTTTTTTTGCCAACTTTCCAATTGTTTTCAAAAAATTTGACACTCACTTTGGAAAATGCACGACAGTGGGCGGAAAATGGGTTTCTTGGTCATGATGTGATAGGCGTCAAATTTATTTTTAAAGCTTCACCATCAATTCGTTATTCGTTTCAGAATTCGTTTCATTTGCCAACCGACGTGTTTTTTTCTTGCGCTTCGCAAATTTATATATTTCCCCATTTTTACTCCCTGTACCAATAAAATGGGTAAAAAGGGGGTACTAAATCTGTGCAAATGTATGTAACAGGCAGAAGGAGACATCTCCGACCCTATAAAGTACATATATTCTTGATCAGTATCAAAAGAGATTTCGATTTGGCCATGTCCGTCTGTCTGTCTGTATGAACGCGTCGATCTCAGCAACTACAAGAGCTAGAGACACCAAATTTGGAATGTAGGTTCCTGTATACCATACGCAGATCAAGTTTGTTTTATGTTTTTTAAATATCTCCCCCGTTCCCCCGCAAATCGATTAAAACCGTTTTACAGTATCAATTTTTAAGATATAGCTTTAAGATTTGGCATGTACAATACTTTAGTGTCTCTTAACCTACTGTCCAAATTTCAAATTGTCGATCGGATAATAAACACGGAAGTTATTTACGAAAGAAGATTCAGTGCTTCAGCGCAAGGGGAAGAAGCACAGCCACCACTTGAAATGCCTCGCTTCCGCTGCGCTCGAGCTGTCGCTCGTGTGTGTGCGTCTTTTGTGTATGTGTGTGTATATGTGTCTGTATGTGTGTGTGTATGTGTACGAAGATGCGATTGGAAATTTTTGACCTGGGTACAGGAAGTTTTGTAGTCGGGTTTACTCGACTATAGCATTCTTACTTGTTTTTCGATCGCCTGGGTCTTGGCTATGTTGTGTGCAAAACATTTGAACATTTGCTGCCGTTCATAAGCGGCGTTGTTTAGCAGAAAATAGTGAAATTAATGACAATTCAGATATTCGTTTTGTTGTTATCTATATATATATAAAAGAGTTCAACCTGACTGAGTCACTGACATTTGGGCAGCCCAAACAATAGAAGCTAGAAGCCTGCAATTTTTACAGTACCTTCTAATTATAAAGTTAGGTGGAACTGCCGAAAAAAATGGTTAAATATATATCGGGAAGTATAAGAAAATTGTATGAAAATCTCGGTATGCGCCAGCTGCTACATAACACCGTGAAAGTGCGAGAGATAAAAAAAAATCTTTCTCTTGAATCGGTCCCTCGGCCTTAAAAGTTATAAGTGCGACTGAAATCGCCACATTGCTCATGTCTCTCAAGGCCTGTTTAGACACACTGACAGTAGGTACGCTATTGTGTGTATTTCTAACGATTGACGAAAGTACTCAAATACAATATAATGAATTTAAATCTGGCAGTAGGCCGAACATTCGACAATTTTTGCTGTCAGACATGTGTAAACACATGCCAGATAGCCTGCCAGAACATTCCGGCAACCTTTTTGACAGAGGCTGCCAGAACTTATTTGCCCATGTGTAAACACCAATAAAATACATCTGGCAGCAACAAACATTTTTATCTGGCATTCCGTTAACCACTGCTTTTTGACAGCTTACACAAAATAACATTTGGGAAGTGATTAATTGCCCAAAAAATGGAAGAAATGAAATCTGCTTATGAAATACAAATTGCTGCCGTGGATATTTAAATATTTTATCGGCTTCAATACATTAGATTTATTTAATGATGCAATATAGCAGTTACTTACAATAAAATATGAAAGAAAAACACGGAATGCTGAGCGCGACAGGGCATCTGTCGATCTTGAAGGGCTTATTGGTTTGGTAGATGGCGAGTCGAGATTATTTGAAGAGCACGGACCAAGCTCGAACAGCGGTCGCCTGTAGCCAAGAATCCCGGACACACTATGGAGCATTTATATACCGTATAGAAAATGTACAGGTTTGAATATACATATGTTCACAATCAAACGCAAATATGATGTTGCCTAGCCAAACACTACACGTATAGGTATAGAAATATCCATTTCTGTTGCTAAACTTGCTTACTTCTCAGTATAGCAAAAAATTGCCATTCAAACATATTTGGTTTCGCAATCCACGGCCGCACCCACATTTTATTCCTTTAAATTTCTTCTTTTTTTCATCATTTGACTACAAGTTTTTAATAAAATTTAATTCTGCCGAATATCGTTGGACCTGACCTGACTTGCCATGACAGTCTAAACACCCAACGAAAATGTTGTCAGATACTAGACTGAAATTTGTGCTGCCAGACTTAAATTAGTCGAATATTCGCCTGTGTGTAAACAATGTGCCAGTGTTCCGGCGTCGAATTTTCGGCCTACTGCCAGTGTGTCTTAACAGGACTTCAGACTCTGCCTATGGTTTGCTATGGATCTACGGTAGTTGGCGCGCTGCTGCTGGAGTCAATTATTTTTTGTTATAGTACTACGATTTGGTTAATTTTAATCATATAAGTTTATTAATTAGTTATGTACCTTCTTAGTTAAGATAATGCGAATGTTGCTGGGCTGATTTATTACAGAATAACATTATTATGTTGTAAATCGGAACAGCTGCATTCGCATTATCGATGGTTGATCGAATTTCCATCAATGTGGCGGTCGGTCGATATTTGTCACTATCAGCATGTAATAAGTTTGCCGCCAAATTTAAGACTTTTGAATTTTTGCTGACGGCGGTGCACATTTCCGCATTGCACGGGACTTACGCGAACAGATTGCAATAAATGTAGGGTTGCCCTATGTTTTAATAATGGAAATAATTGTTTTAAAAGTTTTCACTTTAATTTTTACCACCATTCCGCTATTTTTTGGATGTTAGTATTATTCTTCTAACTTATTTTAAAGCGGCCGAGATATGGGGGTCAAAGTCAAATGAGTGAGATTATTTGTTTAGTTAGATCGGCTTCAAAGTCGAAAAAAGTCACAGCCCTACCACAGCAAATCATTGGGCATTGGACTCAACTATTTGGTTTCCACGGGAGGGAATTTTGTGATTATCTATTTTTGTGTATTTCTTACGGTTGACGAAAGTAGTAAAATTCGAGATAATGCACTTTTATTTAAATATTTCACCGGGCAAAGCCGTGATATTTCCAGCTATAAATAATAAATTATTATAAGAATTGAAATTTAATGAAATATAGTTAGGAAATGCGAGCAACGCCGCGGGTATAAGCTAGTTATTAATAAAATAAACATTTTTAAATTTTTCTTTCTCAATTTTTTTAAATTAATATATTTATATAAACCAATTAATTGAAATATTTAGCTTATAAATTGCTTAGCAATTCGGCACTTGCCGACGGCATTTTTCGAGTTATGCTACGAAGTTGGCTGATCTGGTTGCAGCGTGTGCGGCAAAGACCCAATTTGAGAGACAACTGGTTGCCGCAACCGATTGTGCTAAAATTGCCCTGTTTATGGGCCGGGTAATGTATCTACATACATATACATATACATAAGTAGTTCGATTTGATCAGCCTGTACAAAACAAAATGAAATTTCGATTTGGTGAGTTTGGTCAAAATAAAGAAGTTTTTCATGCAATTAAATTTCCGATCGTTTCTATGACAGTTATATGAATAACTGCTCCGATTTTCAAAACAATTGGCCAGTTTGTATAGCATCTCGTCCAGTTTGTATAGCATCTCGTCCAGTTGGCAAGTTTGGTCGGAATAAAATAAACAAGTTTTCATGCATAAACATAATTTTAGACCGATCGTGCCTATGGAAAGTACGTAGTAGTGATGTGGTCCGGCCGGTTCCGACATACATACATATCTACTGCCTATATAAAAAAAACCTTTTGTGGCATGTTTCAACACGATAGCTCTACGGCTGAGACTAGTTTGCAGAGAAACATGATGGAAATTCCTATATTGACTTAACTATTGATGCTATTTAGAAATATATGCACATACATATGTATTTTGGTGCCAAAAACACATTCAATAATTGCACAATGAGACGTGACAAAATTTAATTTTTAATATTATTTGCAATAGTATAAATATACTGCTGCGCCAAAACTTTTATGACTCACTGTATGTACAGACATTTGCATGTACATATGTACATATGCATCCATATGTACATACATACGTAGTTGCACTTTCATACATAGTACGAAGGTATACACACATAAGATAGAACAGTTGAATCTGCACACAGCTAGATAAGCAAATAATACTTTTGGTTTATTCAACACATCTTATGGAACCAACATTTAAAACGTATAAATTTTCCACCACCTTACCTTCTTCTTTTTGCTCGGCCCTTTAGTGTTCACCAGCGTTGTAACTTGCAAAACTAAGGGCTCTAAAGTTTTCTCAACGGACATCGTACGGATTTCTAAATTTTGGGATCCCATTTCAATGCTATTTGGCCAAAATCAGTAAGAGTCCCCATTTTAATTAACAATATTTAATACTTTTTCGAAAGGGCTATCTTTAACACTCCAATTTATCTATAGAGACGACGCCTAATAGTGATGGGCGATATATCATGTCACAGATATTGCAAAGTAGCAAAGTGGCACTGTGAGAAGAAATCAAAAATATCGGTGACAAAATGTCTGTTACCGGTGACAAAATATAGATATATAGAATATCTAAGAAAACCGTACAGAAATCAAAATCATTTGCCGATAATGATAATTAAAGCTCGTGATTTTAACAAAAGAGAGCATTTTTGCTCTGTTTTGCGCATTTTGCTCTGTATTTGTATGAAATTGGTTAACGATACCTAAATCAGAGTTGCAATGCAACAGAAAATAGCATAGTGTGATTTAATACTCACCGTCTAAATGCAAGTAATTATTTTTAGTTTTTTCAAGAAGAAGCATGAACATCTCGTGAGTTTTAATTATCGTCCAAATGCGGACTCATATCACAAAATCATTTTCAGAGTCATATAACAAAAAATCACCACGACTTGATCTCGATAATTTGTATTAATGGCCAAGTGAAGTGGCCTCATTGTTAAAAAAAAGTCTAACCTTTTCTAAATCTTTGATTAATGTAATTGAAAAATTTTTGGTATTTTAAGCAAAAACAAGAAAGAGAATCTATATACCCTAGCAGCAATGTTTTTTTTATTTTTTTATAGAAAACTCAATTATCGTCTGACTGTTCCTATAGGGTAATCCGATTTTGATAAAAAATAATAGGAAACTATTTAAAGTATAATAAAACTCTCACTTAGTTTTGGTGTAATACAAAAAGTTGTTCTTACAAAAACTCACATTTCACACTATTCGATGGCAGCTAGATGTTATAGTGGTCCAATCCGGCCGGTCCCGACTTATAGCACTATAGCTTTAAAAATGAAAGACCAGTTTGCATAGAAACAGAAGGACATCGCTATATCGACTCGGCTATTCATGCTGATTCATAATATATATTGTTGGGTCGAAAACGTCTTCTTCATTTACGCAGCTTATAATAAATGCAAAGACAAATGTGACAATGTGACAGCAAAAAACAATATCTCTTACGCCTATTACCGTCAATTAGTGATAAGATTTGTGAGATATTATCTAAGTATCGATAGCAAAATTCATTTGATGATTACAACAAAATACGGTAATACCGTGCTTACACCGCCGATAAGCTGGACTACCTCGATTGCACTGCTCCGAATTGTTTATACGGTGCTTAGACCGACGATTATACGGCAACCATTGAGAAAAGCACTGCTCCGATTATTTTCCCATAAGGAATACACAGGCCGATGGTTGCCGACGGTTACGAAGCAGACACTGCTTCGACAAGTGTTTTTGAAAATTGTTGTAATAT